>JANDKJ010000128.1:0-239293 GCA_028551335.1 Armillaria sp. CMW 4456 | reverse complement strand
TATTGAAATGATATGTCATGTGGGGATATCCCAACCCTCACCATCATCCTGAAATGCTTGGGATTGGCAGGCCATACCATTTGCACCAATCAAGACAGGTATGCTGATTAGGAAACTTCTCTAGCAAACCTTGTAAGTTCCCACCAGAGAAAATATTTTTCTCTTCATTTCTGAGAAACAGGTAATGGGTAACTTACTTTGACTCTGCAATGACCTGTGGGTCGGACAACCAAATATTAGACCCTGGAAACATTCTTTAAATAACTTTTTTTTGTAGTTAAAGTGAGCATACCTTGGTAGTCGGTCATGAAAAGTTTTCTGGCTGAAAAATGAAATTGAATGTGCTGTAAAAAGGAGAGGAATAGGGCCTTCACATGGTTGTCAGAATTCAATCCTCTAAGCAGTGAAGCAGACTGGTTGTTTATGTATTTTATGAATGGGCCCTGTAAGATTGGTTCAACCAAGCAAGAAGGGCATGTAAAGTCTTTGCTTGCTGCCCCAGCCAGTTTGACAGTCATCACAACAGTGGCATCTACAAAATGAAGTCTGGGGATTTCCAAAGGCAGACTTCCAAGTCCTGCTGCCTTGTTTTCGACCATGTTTATGCTCATGTCATGGATCGCAGAGGCCCAGAGCATGGTGTTCGCCTCATGGAGACTTGTTTGTCATTCAGTCTCTGATCCCATCCTTCTGGGAATGCTGACAATTGACCCTTTTTTCCTGGCCATATATGGACACTTAGTGCAAACATTTGGGCTGAGGGTGTCAGGAAATTCGCAGGTACTGTCGAGGCATGCTTCCACTCCGAGCACACCAAAATGTGCCATCTTGAAGGTTCCACACCCAATACAATGATCTTCACATTCTGCCCATTGAACACAGAGACGACCTGTGAACTGTGCCGAGAATATGAAATTGGGAGCATCCAAAATTCCTTTCCCCCCCATGGTATCACACAGATTTCAACAGGGAAGTCTGCCATTTCTGCCAGAAAACTGTCAGCATACATATTACGTTACAAGGAAGGAGTTTACCATGTCTCTTTGCCACATCCATAGGTTGACCAGCTACTTCCAGGATGCCTTGCACATTCTGAAACCAGGTTTCACAGTCCTTGGTGGAAATTCTTTTGTAGGTTGGATTATCTGGAGTAGGTGTGAGATCCTAAATTCAATATTTTCTTATTTATGTTCAAGGCAACAATGAAAGATGTGGTCTTACCATTGGGGTTTTGGTATCTCCATTTGTCAATGATGATGATTGCTGTATTGTTGATGTACTTGGACCAATGGCTTCAGAGTGATGAATGGGAAAATTGTCATTACCATTCAATGAACTGTTCAGAACTGTTACACAATTATTGGGGTCAGGAAGTGCAGGAACCTTTTCATTGTCAGTCATGACTTTAAAGACCACTGAATTGATATACGCACAAGATTGCCTGAATACTCTATATCTGACCGAAGACAACCATGAGTATTGTAAAACCTCAGGGATTTGCAAAATGACAGACCATTGAATTCATTTCTTTTTGTTTTCCGTTTTTTGATGACTGGTGGCCAAAGTACACTTAGAACCATATCCACAAGAGTTAATTATTACATGTACATTTTGCTCTTCATCTCTGTCTCACCAATCTTTGTAGGCTTCATATGCATGAGCTTCAAGTACCAGGTACCATGTTTCCAGACTTCTCATTGTACATTTTCCCCCACCCAGGCCTGATTTCCTGTATGGTCTAGTTACCTTTGCCAACAGGTGAGTAGGCTCTGCCAGGTTGCCCTTTAAAATATCCACCCAAACCCCTTCCACAAGGTAGAAGTCACAATTTGTGAATGTAAAGGGCTTCACAAAGTGGTGAGAGTATACAATAGGCAACAAAGTTTGAAAAACAAGATCATTAACACTCCTTTGAGATGCATCAGGAGGGAATTCAACTCCACATTGGATATCCTTTAAAAATTAGATATTATGTTGAGTTGCTGGAAGTGTGTCCACATACATGGAAGGGTATCCCTTTTTTCCCACCATTTTTCTTCACTTGAATCAGAATGCTGACATGAGATCCCATTTGACCTTGGATAGCCAGTGTGTGATATTTTGCAACTGAGGATTCATGCATAGAATGTGCCTTAGAGTATCCAGTTGCAAGGCTATGACCACTGTTAAAGCTGTTGGATATGGCTACTGCTGCCTGATACTGCCAAGGCACATCTACCATCAAAGAAGGATAAACTAGGACATTATAACCAAGTTAAAGATCTTTTACCTTTTCATCTGGATAATTTTGTCCTTTCATTGATGGTGTTAACATTGGGTCATCTTTGATAGTTGGAGCTCATATCGGATCGTCTTTCAAATTAGGTATTCACATCTGATCATGCTTGATAGTTGGTACTCGAATCCAGTCATGTTTGATTCTTGTTTGCTGCAACACAGTTAGTTACTGTTTTCAAGAAAATGTTATGATTTAGGAGATAGATACCATCTTGTGTTCACTGTTGGGTTAATGCCACTATAGTACAGTGAATCCTATATATAATGGAAGCTCAGTGTTTGCTGTTGTTTGCTTATCAAATAATGTTACTTAATAATGTTATCTAAGAATATGACTAAGATATTTATAAGCAATTGGTAAGCAGCTATGCCACTCTTTTAGGCACTTCATTCCCACATTTTCATTGGGTGCCTCAATACTTATATAAGCTGATGGTGACTCATTTGGGATACCTCACAACTTAGGAAGGTAGTTCCCACAGTTCGCTTTTCAACCATTTTTTATTGCTCAACAGCCACTGAACCATTTCTACTGCTTCTTTTATTTTTTGCTATATACAATAAGACTATATTTGATATTTATTACATGATTACAGATCAAAATCTCTTAACTATGCAGATAATAAACTAAAATTCATGCAGAGTTAACTAATTATTTGAATCAACAAATATCTATTGTGATATTTCACTGCTGTCTTTGGCACTCTTATAGAAGATTCTTTATGTAATAGATTAAGGAAATAGAGAACAGTTCATTGCTTAATTTGATAATCTAACCTTGAAGGAGTATTGCTATTTGAATAATGAACAAAGAATATGTATAAGTATCTACAAGCAATGTAGACAAAATAACTATAGATTGACAGTACTACTGTACCTATTGACAAAGAATAAATGGTAAGAACTAAGAGTAATTGTAAGTAATGGGACAGTAAATTGAATAGTAAGATATATACCTCAGTTGGTGCAATGTAGACAAAATAGCTAATGTATTTGACTATCTACAACATGTATAGATATGATTGAGAATATAAGAGGCATGTATATAAAGAAAAGTAAAAGTAGATACTAATTAAACAGTGGGTAAAATACCAAGACATATGGATATCAAATAGATATTGTCCAATACATACCTCAGTCAGGCACAGTGTATGTATAATGACTGAGGTATGCAGGTGTCTATGGTTTCTACTTATAAGACATCTATGAGATAGGTGTAAGACAGAGAAAATAGATAGTGATAGTATATGAAACAATAAGAGAGTAAATTCAGATGAAATATCATGTAACATATGGATAACCTTCAACATTTAATACTTTGTTCGTCTGACAGCCAAGGTGTTGGAGCTAATAGGTTTACAAAAGGAACCTGTTTTTCATTTTGTTTTATTAAATAATTCTCTAAAATATTAAGGCTTTTAGAGATTGCATAGATACTTTTGCATTCTTGATTAACCAGAATTGAGTCAAAATCAGTGATCTTAAAAGAAGGGATATATGCTGTGCATCTATAAATAGTGTATTGCTAAAAGACAATAGGTAGTAGAGCTTTCCTTCTGGTATTTTGGAATATCTGTGTATGCCATTTCAATTTTCTATGCATCTGGAATGTCAGAAAGAAGTTGTGCTGCAAAGAATACATGCTAATATGTGTCAGACATTTTTAAATGTTTGATTCTTAATGAGTAAATGGCATGTATATAGGAAACAGCATGGCTTCGCAAAATCCAGTGGGTCAGATGGGTGGGTATATATGGGTATGGGTACAGGCATTGGATATCTATGATCTGAGAGATACCTGTTGGAAGCTGTATACCTATCTGACCTGTAGATACATAAGACTGTAATTTTACAGATATATGAAGTACTAATATAATATATACATGAAATAAACTCACTCTTAGATGTTCAAGGAGATGAAACAGCTGAGGAGGGAGACTATATACAATTGTCCATAATAACAATGAAAAAGTAAGACATGATATCATAGCAATGGACATACCATCTAAGTTTTCCCATTATGACTCACAGGTTGGCCGGTATGAGTATGGGTATGGCTTAGAATACCTATAGGTTACCTATGCTATTCCCTATATATATATCAAGGCAGATATTAAATGCCTTTGTATTATTGAATATGTCAAAGGGGCCAGATTCATTAGATTGAGCATAAAAATATTGTGTAAACCCATGGATATAGACTGTTACACTGTTCCTTCACTATGGAACTTGATTTATAGATAATTGAAACATGTCATTGATGTTAGACCCAACCTTCACGTGACTCTAACAATGACAAACAACCAGCTACTTCGCGTTCGAGTAACACCGGTGCATCAACCTGTTAGCGTGAAGTCGAGACTAAGGTCTTGACTCTTTTGGCTTTATGAGAGTGGGGTGAGTTCCGAGTAAGTTGGTATAGATTTAACTTAGCTCGAGGCTGGGGTTTTACCAGCACGAGCTGTCCTACTTAAATACACAAATCGTATACTACTGTTGTACACTATTTAGGCGCCGGTGTTTGGCCAGCGAGAAGAGTCCGGAATGTCAGCTGGACGAATCGTAATAGTACAATGAAAGAGAGTCCCAAATCAGGCGAAGATAGCGAAGCGATAGGGAGGGAGTCGAATGGAGTTAGACGAGCGAGAGGAGCGAAGTGCGGGCTGAGCGGCTAAGTGGTGAGTCTGGGGTTAAGGTATGAATAGGGGTTGTCTCGTGACGCAATTAGGGGTTAAAATCGTGACATTACCCCCCTGTTAAGGCAGTCATCCCGACTGCTGGTGCTACTAGACGTTGTTGCGATTTTAAGAAGTCCGCGATTGCGTCACCCCCGTGTTCGAGTAGGTCTTCCCTTACCCATTGGTTTTCTTCATCAGAATAGCCCTTCCACTTGACTAGATAGTCTGTTACTAGTCTCGATGGTTGGTTCTTCTCTTCCCTCTGACTCGTCTTTGTCTGCTGTCGACGATGGCCTCTACCTCATATTCTTCTTCATCGTTAATAATATCTGGTGGTGGTGGTGGTGTTGCTGTTTGGGATGGGAATGCTGGTGCGATATATGGCGTGAGTAGGGATTCATTGAAGACTGGGTGGATTCGCCACGTAGTGGGTAGTTTGAGTTTATATGCTGAAGCTCCTACAGTGGCGAGGATTGGGAAGGGTCCTACGTGCTTGTCGTCGAGTTTCTTCTTGGGTCGCGGTAGGTGTAGGTTTGTTGCGTCTAGCCATACTTTATCGCCTACGTGGTAGTGGGTGGATGGTTGTTTGTGACGGTCGTAGTTGGTCTTCATCTGCTGTGCTGCCTTCTCCAGTGCCGCCTGTGTCTCGTCATGTATCTTCTTCATCTCGGTTGCGAATTCTGTGGCTATGGGCATTCTGGCTCCCCGGGGGGCATCGTCGGCGACTATTCGGGGGTGACGTCCATAGTTGACAAAGAACGGGCTTTTGCCAGTCGCCGAGTGTACTCGGTTGTTGTGCTGGAAGGCGGCGAGGGGTAGCCAGTCGGCCCAGTCGTTTTGTCGGTGGTTGACGAAGAGTCGGAGGTACTTTTCGACTTCTTGGTTCATGCGCTCCATCTGTCCATCGGTTTGGGGGTGGTATGCGGTGGAGGGGTTGCCTTTGATGTCGAGGAGTCGGTATAACTCCTTGAGGAACTTCGAGACGAATTGAGGCCCTCGGTCGCTTATGACCTTTGAGGGCATGCCATGGTGGGCGTATACATGGTCTCGCAGGATCTTGGCCCATCCTTGTGATGACAGTTCAGTGTCGCATGCGACCGGGATGATCTGCTTTGAGAATCGGTCGACGATGAGGAGGATGGTGTCGCTCCTGTTCGACTTGGGGAGGCCGGTCATCATGTCAACCGAAATGTGCGCCCATGGTTCAGTCGGGACCTCGTTTGGGTGCAACGGGGCAGGTTTTGGGTGCGTCATTGTCTTGGTCCTCTGGCAGGCCTCGCACCCCTTAATGTATCTTTCAACGTCCCTCCCTAGATGTGGCCACCAGTAGTCGCATTGTATGAGCTCCTTGGTTTTGGTGATCCCCGGATGTCCAGCGGTAATATGGTCATGGTGGTAGGAGATTATGTTCCCTCGTAGCATAGTGTCAGGGGGGACGTATATCCTGCCATCATAAAAGAGCAGTCCTCCCTGTTGTTCAATCCCTCGGGCATGACTGAGTGAGTCAGCGACTCCCTTGTCCCAGTGGGTGGAGTCCTTCATCGCTTCCTCGATTTTTTCCTCTACTTCTCCTCTCGTCAGCATTTGCAGGGCTCGGATGTGTGCTGGAGTCATGAAGTATTTGTCTGGCAAGACGATGGTTTCCCGATTGTCGTTGCCACCTTGATCATGGTCGGCTCTCCGGCTGAGGAGGTCAGCTTTTCAATTGGCGGTGCCGGGTTTATGGTGCAGAGTGAAGTGGTATTCAGCCAGTTCCGTGACCCATCGCGCTTGTCGTCGGTTTAGTTTCTGTGGTTGTCGGAAATACTGGAGGTTCTGATGGTCGGACCAGATCTCGAATGTCTGTGTCGCCCCCATGAGGTAGTGCCTCCACTCGCTGAGAGCGTGCATGATGGCCAGCAGCTCTTTGTCGTAAATTTCGTAGTTCCGCTCGGTCACCGTCAGCGCCTTGGAGAGGAATGCTACTGGCCGCCAGGCAGTGCCCTGCTGTTGCAAGAGTACGGCGCCGATCGCTCCCTCGCTGGAGTCGGCCTCGATCCTGAACTTCCCTTCGTCGGTCGGTATGGCTAGTACCACGTCCTCCACTAGCTTCCGCTTCAACTCTTCAAACGCTTGTTGTTGTGCTGTCCCCCACACCCAGGGCTCCTTCCCTGTCAGCTTCGTCATTGGTCGCACGATTTTGCTATAGTCTCGGATAAATCGTCGATAAAAATTTGTGAACCCGAGGAACGACTGTAGCTCCTTCTTCTTGGTGGGTACAGGCCACTCGGTGATTCCCTTGGTTTTTACAGCGTCCATGCGAATGGCCCCTTCGCTGACGATAACCCCCAAGTACTCCGTTTCGAGCGTCTCAAACTCGCATTTCTCCGCTTTGAGGTATAGATGGTGTTTTTGTAGAGTTTTTAGTACTTCCCGTACTAAGCAGTGGTGTTCCACTCAGTCGCAGGACATGATGAGGATGTCGTCTAGGTAAATGGTCACCTTTCCTGTCGCTATGAGTTCGCGGAAGATGTCATTCATCATCCACTGGAAGGTGGCAGGGGAGTTCGTCAGTCCGAAGAACATTACGGTCGGCTCGAAGAGCCCACGGTTGGTGCGAAATGCCACTTTCCACTCATCCCCTTCTTTTATGCACACATTGTTATATCCCCATCAAACATCCAGCTTGGTGAAGTAGCGGGATCCTTTCAGCTTATCCATCAGTTCCGAGATGAGGGGGAGTGGGTAGCGATTTTTGATCGTCATCTCATTGAGTTTTCGATAGTCCTGTACTGGTCTGAGCTTCCCATCCTTCTTTTTGACGAAGAAGAAGGGGGATGCCATGGGCGACTTGCTGGCTCAGATCCTACCAGTGGCCAGGTTCTCGTCGAGGAAGCGATCTAGCTCCTCCTGCTCTCACGGGCTAAGCGGATAGACCTTACAGTCTAGGGTGGCTTTAGCATTTGGGATTAACTCGATTGCATGGTCCCAGGGTTTATGCGTGGGTAGTTCGTCGAAGTTTTCTTTGGCAAATAGGTCCTTGAAATCCCGACACCATTCGGGAACCATTTCTTCGAAGGTTCGCTCGGGTCGGGTGGCATAGTCCAAGGTGGCGAGGTCATTTGCAACATGTGCTCGCAGCCTTATTTCCTCGGTCATGTCGACGGCGAGGATGGTGTCTCCCTCCTCGAGTTCTTCATCCCATCTGTCCGCCTCGTCTGCATCGGGGGGTGTAAGCGGGTTCTGCCGACACTGGCAGCGGGCGAAGGTGATCTTGCCTGTATTCCAATTGATGAGGGGGTTATGTCAGACGAGCCAGTCGTGTCCTAGAAAGATGTCCTTGTCTCCTAGGTCTGTGACCGCAAGGTCGATCCGTTCGTCATGGTCACCGATCTGGAGGCGAACCTCGACGAATGCATTGATTTCGCCGGCCTGGTTTCTCGTCCCATCGGCATTGAACACCGGTATTGGGTGGGCTGTGGCTTGGGTGGCGAGGTTGTGTTTTTCGACAAAGGCTCGGTTAATCAAGCTCCCAGTGCATCCGCTGTCAACCAGGGCCGTCATATCTATGGTCTTTCTTCTTTCCAATGTTTCCAATTGTATTGGCACGAGCAAGTCCTTCCCACGTGCTTGGGCAGTGTGGACGAAGCGTCATGGTTGCTTAAGTTCTTCGAGCCATTCCAGGGCCTTCAATCGCTGAGCGGCTCGGAGGTGTTGAATGAGGTCGTCAGTGACTTCCCGCTGGCGGTCCTTGTGCACCCAGCACCTCAAGGTGCCGGTTGCAGCGGGCATGACTGCGAATAGGGAACGCCAGACCCATTCGGCGCCCCAGGGTTTGAGCCACTCCTTGGGGTCGTGGGGGTATTCGGTCATGGGTGTCGGCTCTGGTGGTTGTTCGTCGGTTGTGAGCCTGATGATGGCGCCCGTTGCTGAGTCCCAAGGACGCATGGTCCATTGTCCGTTTTGGAAGCGGTATGGGAAGGAAGGATGTGGAATGGGTACTCTACTTGTCGTATGGGGCGTGCAGGCCCCCGTTCAGCCCCCGTCGCTAGTCGAGATAGCGGTCTTGCCCTTGCTCGCTGGGACACTTGCGACCGGTGGGGAGGGCTCCCATGCTAGCTCTTCTGCCGAGGTCGGGATCACCTCGGCCGCGCCCTCAGCAGGTAGCCTAAGGCCTTCGGCAGGTTCGGCTGGTACGGTTGCAGGAACAGTCGCGTGTTTCCGTTCCCACTGGCCCTTCGGCTGCCTGCGGTTCGACTCTTTTTGGTTAAGTATAGGTGTATTCGGCCTCTCGGATTCTACATGTGACGTATAAGTACTAGTACAAGATTTCGGTGACACACTATTAGATTCTTTTCGGGCCAGTTGCGTGGAGTCGCTCGCGCACCGGCCTACCCTTTTACTTCCTTGAGCCCGGAGCTTGACGCCAAGTCTTCTGGTGCATTATTATACTCTTCTTCGTATCGACTAATCATCTCATGTATCTGGGCCCTGGTTCTGATTTGTCGGTCGATCTCCTTCTGCGGCCTGGTCAGGCAGTTCCGCACAATGTGCCCCTTCTCATGACAGTTATAACACTTTCCTTCCACACGAGCACGGAGTCGGTCGACGTCCATGGGGCACCCTTGCCCGCTGTAGGTCGTCCCCGTCCCGGTCCTCCTATCGCCAGAGGGTGTCGTTGTCGGTGTCGTCGGGCTCATAGGCGGGGGTGGCTTGGCGGGGTGAGTCGTGGTCGTGGAGCAGCCCGGATAGAGCATGCTATTCACAACCTTATTGCGTTGTCGATGTTCGTCATTATTCTTAATATGGTTCTTCCACTTGTAATATCCGTTCGGTACTAGTATACCGATGTCGGAGATCCGGTTCACCATCCCCTCGGGTACTCCCGCCTTCAGAGCCATGGTGAGCTGGTCTCGTTCCCCTGTCGTGTCTCAGAGTCCGGCTTTAACAGCCAGATTCTTGAGTTTCTGGAAGTACTCCATCGCGGTCTCCTTTCCGACCTGACATTTTAGGTTAAGCATGGCGGCATGGTGCTTTTTCTTGACGGCGGGGTCTTCGAAGTGGGCGATGAGGGCTCACTGGAAGTCGACCCATGATGGGAATCGGTGGTGGCCCCTGGTCCAGGAGATGAGGTTGCGTTGGAGCGTGACAAACCAATCCTTTGCGTTATCGATCATATGGGAGACGGCAAATACGACTTTGTTGGCGTCAGCGAAGTACCCGGTGAACGTCTGAAAATAGAGTTCACAATCACAGATAAAGCAGTGGATGTCGTCGGATACTCCCGAGAAGGGGTCCGGTGTCTTTACGAGGATTGGTTTGACGTTTAGTCGAAAGTCGCCAAGGACCATGTTCGGTCTGGGGTTCGTGGGTGGCATCCTTGGTGGTCAGCTAGGGTAGTCTGGTAACGAGGCAAGGTCTGGGTCGTGCGAGGGGTGGGGCGAGCCGTCGCCATGTCCCTCTTCTGGTATCCATCCTGGGTTCGGTTTACTGGCGGCGAGCTTGGCTCGAACTGCCTTAAGCTCTCGTTCGAGCTTTACGGCCAGCTCCTTCTTCTTCTCCCTCTTCTCCCATGATCCGGTGGAGTCCTGTGAGGGGTCTCGCCTCCCTTCCAGGGGCTGCGTCTCGCCTCGTGGCCTTCTTTCAACACCTCCCTGCAGGGGTGGCTGTGTGTGAGAGGGACCGGCTGATTCCGGCCCAGCTGTGGCTACGAGCGTGATTCGGTAGTTTCCTTTGTTGTAGTTTATTTGGTTGGCGGCCCGTGTCTTGGCCTGATTGAGGATTTCTCGGGTTAAAACTTCCACGTCTCGTGGGTCCGTTCTTCCTCCTACTGGCCCTTTGGCTGGGAAACGGGACAGGTATCTGTATTGATCTGTGGCTAAATTAAGAAAATATTCCCATACCTCCTCCGGGGTGTCAGGAATCATCAGCAGTTCTTCCACCGTTGGCTCGGCTAATTGTATATACGATTCTACCTCATCCCACATGACCGCTTCTTCGGCCCTACTCATCATCGGTGAGGTCGATGCGTGGGTTGGAGTAGCCGGACCCAAGGAAGGAGCGAAGGGGTCGGGGAAGGGCTCCGGCCCCGCTGGTGTCGGAGTTGATTCCTCCGTTGCTATCGGTGTTGCTAGGAGATCGAATGGGAGGAATAAGGTCTCGCTCGCTGGGAGACTGACTGCTGGGAGTGGGGCTGGGGCCACTGGTGTGATTAAGGATGGGGGCAGACTGACTGGTGCTTGGGAAGGGGATGTGGGGGTTACCCACAGGGGACTGGGCGGACTCGTGGGGGGTAAGGAACGGGGAGTGGGACTGGCTGGTGCTAGGGGTGGAGTGGTCGGAGGGGAAGCGCCCTCATGGGATGACCAGCTCGTTTGCGAGGGTCGGCGCTGGTATGGATGATGATGATAAAGAGATATAGTCGACATAGATGGGGGGTCGGAGAGTGTCGCTGCTTGCCCGGGCATGGGAGGGTCCGGCGGAGGGCTGGTCGGGTGCATTGCTTCGTACTCTCTGATTACCTGTTCAGCACTCGTCCCTGCCCCGAATAACCCTTGCGTCCCGTGCGTGCCAGTAGAAGTCTGCAAGGTCCACGCAAGCCAGGGATCTGGGGATGGTTGCAGGGGTGTCGCTGCTTGGATCTCCTCCAGTGGGATGTATTGGGGGATCCGGGAGGATCGAGGAGGGGGCAGGGCTGGATGATGGGGGGTAGGCATGTTGGGGTCAGGCGAGGACGGGGTGGGGTGTCGCTGGCCGAGGTGGAAGCGCTCTTTCCACATCCTCGTCGACTTCTGGGTTCTGAGCAAGGTCTGGTCCGGCTCCAAGGGCTGGCCCGTGCCCTGCTCTTCATGGGAAGACGACATAGAATCTGTTCAGGAAAGCGAGAATGGGGAGGAGAAAGTCGATGATGATGCGGTAGTAATACCAGAGGATCAGTGCCAGGGCTAGGAGCCCGATGACGGCAGGGATAGCAAGTACGGCTAGGCTTGGGGTAGTGGACATACGGTCTTTTCCTTCACATCGAGCGTGTAAGGAAAAGAGGGTGAGGAAGCCTCGAGCTAATTGTTAGACCCAACCTTCACGTGACTCTAACAATGACAAACAACCGGCTACTTCGCGTTCGAGTAACACCGGTGCATCAACCTGTTAGCGTGAAGTCGAGACTAATGTCTTGACTCTTTGGCTTGAGAGAGCGGGGCAAGTTTCGACTAAGTTGGTATAGATTTAACTTAGCTCAAGGCTGGGGTTTTACCAGCGCGAGCTGTCCTACTTAAATACATGGATCATATAATACTGTTGTACACTATTTAGGTGCCGGTGTTTGGCCAGCGAGAAGAGTCCGGGGTGTCAGCTGGACGAATTGTTATAGTACAATGAAAGAGAACTCCAAACCAGGCGAAGATAGCGAAGCGATAGGGAGGGAGTGGACGGAGTTAGACGAGCGAGAGGAGCAAAGCACAGGCTAGGCAGCTAAGTGGTGAGCTTGGGGTTAAGGTATGATTAGGGGTCGTCTCGTGATGTGGTTAGGGGTTAAAATCATGACACATCACTTACAATTACTCTTAGTTCTTACCATTTATTCTTTGTCAATAGGTACAGTAGTACTGTCAATCTACAGTCATTTTGTCTATATTGCACTGACTCAGTTGTTACCATTTATTCTACATCAATAGTATGTCGTCTCTCATTACTACTTTATTCATATTACTTGCATTGCTTGTAGATACTTATATATATTCTTTGTTCATTATTAAAATAGCAATACTCCTTCAAGATTAGATTTATCAAATTAAGCAATGAGTTGTTCTCTGTTGCCTTAACCTATTACATAAATAATGTACTAAAAGAGTGCTAAAGACAGCAGCAAAATATCTCTTAATGTCAAATCCTTAATTCTGCATGAATTTCAATTTATTAGTTGCATAGTTTAGAGATTTTCATCTGGAATCATGTAATAAACATTAAATATAGTCTTATTGTATATGACAAAAAATAAAAGAAGCAGTAGAAATGGTTCAGTGGCTGTTGAGCAGTGAAAAGTGGCTGAAAAGCAAACTGTGGGAACTACCTTTCTAAGTGGTAAGGCATCCCAAATGAGTCACCATCAGCTTATATAAGTATTGAGGCACCCAATGAAAATGTGAGAATTAAGTGCCTAGAAGAGCAGCCCAGCTGCTTATCAATTGCTTAGTAAATATCTTTGTCATATTCTTAGATAACATTATTAAGTAATATTATTTGATAAGCAAATAAACCCAAACACCAATGTGTTTTAATATATAGATAGATAGTACTTTAATACAGTTGTTCTGCCAACACTGCACCTGACTGAGTTCTTACTTATATTCTTCTATCAATAGGTACATCTGATGACCCATATTTTAGTAAGGTGACTTGATCTAGTATGACAAACATTTAGGAAACCTGTCTGAAAGGCAGAAAACATGAAAGTCACAGGAGAGGGCAAATGCTAGGAGTGATGATGGTGTTGAGACAGGAAGATGCCCACATAGAAAGCTAGGAGAAGAGAAAGAGAATGAAGAAATTGTATCTCTAGTCTCATATTCATACTGTATTACTATGGGGCTAAACATAGAAATTCAACTTCTCCATTGATCACTGTTTCAACTCTTGATTACTCATTAAACTGAGCTAATGGCACCATTGTATATCATTGGAGCTGCTAGCACTGAACCAGCCAATCAATGGCAGAAAATTGTTGGACAGTACAGACATTGTGGTGTACAAAGCCAAGAAAAGGTAGTGATTGAAATGGAAATCAAAATAGGGTAAAACAAAAACATGGCAGAGCTGTCAGCCCTGTGGCTGTGAAACCATGTCCTCAACAAAAATTGCTCTGGTGTATACTATTCCCAAAAGTGCTTCATTGCTCTGTCACTAGTAAGGCAATCCCCCAGCTTTCTCTGCTCTTTCTCCATCTCAGTTGCTCACCTCTAGATTCTTCACAGTATTGTGGGGTAGACCTTTCTGCATGTGCAGTCATTTGTGTGATCTCAATGAAGTGGCAGGCCCAAGAATTATCTCTGTCACAAGCTGTTGGAATATGGCAATCTGGCATCATGCCAAGTATGCTGATTAAGGAAGAAAGCATAGGAAATGTGTAGAAAGTTCTAGTAGATCAGTACTTTAGTATGTAAGTAGGTACTGTAGTCTACATTCTGCATGTGTTTGCAGAGCTCAGCCAAGCACAATATCTATTGGCTTGACACTCCACATGTGACATCATTGTGTTGATTGGAGCGAACTCTCTTTTCATTTTTCCACACAAGCTTCTCAGGCAGTGTTCTACTTTGAACTGCATCAGCAAATTAGAAAAAAAATCTTGGGGGCTTGTGGTGATCACAATCCAGCATAATTGTCACCAGGCCTTATGAGTCCATCAGTTGCTCACCTTTAGGTTCTTCATGCCTTTGTGGGGTGGACCTTTCCACATGTGCAGTCATTTATGGGAGAGCACTGCATCCAATGGAGTAAGGATCCCTGATTTTTTCTAAAAGGTTGTTTACTGATCATTTTCAATAGGTGGATAGGCACAGCCTACCTGTACCACCACATGCATCATTCTCTGGAGGAATGCTGCAAGGTCTCTTGATGCATCGACAATTGTCACACGTCTCTCAATCTGGCAATGTGTCGGTCACCTTTGATGATGAGCCGAGCATGCTAGTCCTTGAGCCTGGTTCAATGCTGGAACCTGTGTATGGTGATTCTACTGAAGATGTTGGAGATGAAGTCCGATTCTCAGTGGAGCTCACTTAAATGGATCATCTCAATGACACCTACAGTTTCGACATTCGGCATCTGAAAGGCAACTTGCGAAGCTACAAGTTTTTGTATGATACTATTAGACAGTAAGTTCTTCCGTCTTTCGTTTTTATACCCATTGTTGCAACATTGTTGACTTATACGACTTGACAGACATGCAGATTTGCGACGGTAGACATTTTCCAACATGCACACTCCTTTTTTAAAGAACACTCAAAAAATCTTTTTATGCTGTACTACTTTGCCCTCTCGTTTAGCTTCCGGTTCTCATCTGCGTTTCCCATTATACTTACAATCATACCTTCAAGAATACATCTTTCTATGCCTCATTTCATTCCCTTTCCTTGCGTATCTACAATGTCAATTGACATTTGTGCCATATCATTTTCTCCTCAATCCCGCTTTCATTTGTGTTATCCTTGTTTAAATGTCCATATATTTCTTTTCGCTGTCGGTATCATCAGTACACATACGATATTGATTTCTTCATTTGTTCCATTATCAATCGCTGAGTTTGAATCACTGCTCTGACTTACCTTTGTCTGATGTCGGAGGACAAGTGCTGATGCAGTGGTTCGCCTGAGATATCCTGATACAAGTAACAGATATTGTCTGGGAGGGAAACAGCCATTGAATCGAACAAGACACACTAATTCTGTACTAATCAAATCTTCTGGATGGTTTATTCCCTCTTGACTTTCCCCCACTTAACTTGGGTAATTTCTGTGTTGGGGGGTCAGACGTGGTCAGAAATTTAACTCAGTTTCGGAAGCAAGGTCAGTCTTTGAGGTCGATATGGTCATTCTGAGTGCTGACTATATCCTCTTTCAGTTTATGCCCATGCCCGTCTCCAAATTTCTGACAACTCAAGTTGACCTGGAGTATATATAAGTTGCAGATTTTTTCTCTTAGCGGAACTTGGCCTGAATTGAACATGCAGTTACTTTAGTAAACGAGATTGGTGGCATTTTGTACAAATTCAAAGCACAAAAACATCATGGATGGGATATATCACTTGGGCATTTATCGGGGAGTTTGGTTTTCTTTCAGCCGATAACGCCTACAGATTTGGTCGTGACCTTGTAAGCTACGCGAAGCTCTTCCACCAGGAATTAAGTAGTCTGATCCGTTCATGGAAATCTCGTTCCCGGCGCATTACCAGGTCCTAGCCAAGTTGGTCATTGTGTGCTACAAGAGCTGAACCAGCAAAGTGGCCACAGGTTTCGACGATAAATGAGTAAGTAACACGACCTCCCAGAGTTTCGTTGTCAAAGGGCTCCGTGGCGCTGTCACGCTTGCTCTCAGAGTCGTGTCGGGACCAGGCGTGGATTCCCCTGAAGAATTGTGTGTATAGGCCATCTACCCAAGACTGAAAGTCGTCGAACCCACTGTTCACCTTTGGGAAGGCATCACACAGCCAAAATTGCGCTTTCTCTTTTCTCAACTGAGCGCGGGGGAGCTGATACCAGTGGTCGAATGGGGAGGGGTCCTTTCGGACCCGTTCGGTGACCACGTCTTCGGAGGATTCGTGCATAGGCATGAACCTGTAATGACCAAAAAGCAGAAGAATAACATAGAAAATGGACTCGACGTCGTGTCGATAGAGGTGTTTGGGCAGTTGCCCATTCTCGTCGTTTAAGAGGAGTTCGTATGCCATGTATGGCAGAGTTCCGGTACGCTGAGTTGAGGAAGCACCGATAGCATCTCGGAAGGAGGACAAGTCGAAATTGTTGAGAACGCCGTGAATATGGCCATCGACTGTTCGGCGCCACATGATATTCCCAGGACTAATGTCTCGATGGAGGATCCTCGGGTGGTCATACAACCATTTGAACTAGACGAGGATCAGAATCGCAATTCACAGGTGAAGATGACATACGCACTCTGAACAATGTCGAAAAGGACCTGAGCGTAATCCTCAACCGTCTGTAATTGCTCAAGAGGATACAACCTCTCCCGGACGGTAATCCTACAGACACGATGTTCATAATCGATCGTCTCTTTCTCTGCACACTTTGCTTTTTTATAGAAAGCCGCGATATTTGATTGAGTGGAATGTGCGTCGTAACCAAAGTCTTGACATAGGAGGATGTCCGGCAGATGGTTGAGCGCCCAATCTGGCTTCTTCCCCGTCTTCATCGTTCGCGCCTTTTCTCTGGCAATCTTGACTATGTCGGCTTCCGATTGTCTGTCGATGGCAGGCCAGCTGATCTTGACCATCAGTTCTTTACCCTTCCACTCCTCGTAGTCTGATTGAGCCTTGAAGAAGCGAGTGTGGCGACGGGTGATAGCAGGTTGGTGACACATAAAAGTCCGACCAAGGATGACCTCAACCTCTTCATCACCTTTATCCGACTTCAGCCTCAGCCTCAGCTTCGCCCCGTTGCGAAGATCTATCCGATTGGGGTCTCCGTCATCAATTACGCATCTTTTCATGTATGTCTCGTAGTGCTCTATAAGAGCTCTGTCAATGCAAGATTGTTCTTGGATGCCCCACTGCTTGGGCAAAAGCCAGTTTAATTCTGAAAGCAAAGCACCGAACTTGTCCGTTATCTCTGGCAGAGTGGCGGTCCTCAGGCTCCCCAATGGAACTGGGCCCCGTTTCAACATTTCAGTCGGTTTGCAGACAACGATGATGGGGCCATCGGGGTGGAGGAGTTGTATGTGTTCCACAGTATTGGTAGTACTAATGTGGGTGCGGAAGCCGGCGCTGAACAAAATCTCGAGGACGTAATGACCACATTGGACTATCATTTTACAGAGAACCTCGGATTGATCTTGTTCTTGCGCCGTCAGTTTATCTACTGCGGGAATTTCGTCTCTCAGAGAGCTGAGGGGCGTCAAAGTGTCCGATCCTTTCCTGGATTCCGAAACGTCAAGAGTTTTCTCAGAGCGTGCATGCTTACAGGGATGGATTGGTTCATTTTGAGATAAACGCTTCTTTGAGGTCGTTCCTTGGTGGGACGATCTGATAGGGGGTAGGACGCTACCAGAGTCGCCATGTACAGTGGTTTGATCTCGTACATCGCACCGAGGATCCTCACTAGCTGGATGAAGCGGTTAGCCAGAAGAAATACAGAGAAAAAGCTGACGCTCACCATCTGACAAAACTCTGTACCTGACATCAGTCCCTTCGTCAAGGAATGACAAGCTGGGCTTGAATTCTTGCCAATGCATTATGCATGCCCAAGAAAAGTCATGCTCCAGCCCATCAGCCTTCATTCTATCGACTTCGCTCCCCGGGCTGGTGAACATTACGTGAAGAACATCCAAGATATCAGTGACGTGCCTCTCAGAGCAGCTAAACACTGGCTTCGCGTCTTGTCGATAGAAGTCCAGTCCCGACTTGTCGGCGCCACTTAGAATGTTGAACGTGCCGATACACATCACCCCATAGGCATGGTAACACGCCTTTCCTCCAGGATTGGTCTTGTTGCACGAGGTAACATATCCCTGCAGGTGTTGTTTAAACACAGGGTTGTCCACGATCTTGCTTATCTCACTGTTGATCCTCCAGTCGAAAGGAAGGTGAAGAATTATTGGAAATGAATGTTCATCGTGGATGCTTGGTAGAGTTTTCCTCTCTGGTGAGGGGGGAGAGCAGTGCCATCCCCCGCAACATTAGAAGATACACCGACGTTGGGACAAAATTGAGAGGGGTATAACAAGAGAACGGGGTGGAAGAATCATATAGCAGACATTTTTTGACGCGTGTCAAGGTCGCGTAAACCGATATTGAGCCTAATGGAGGAGGTGGAGGTAAGGTAGAGTAATGTCAGCTTGTGAGCAGCACGTGGTCGTGTGGCGTCCGTCGTCCGAGTCAGTCATCATGGACAGTGCCGGTCCCGAATGGTGACTCGTTTGTTGCTCGTTATATCGGATTGTCTTGTCCTTTTTGACCAAAAAAAACAACCTGCACTTTAAGGAATGGCACCTACGTAAATGATCTATCTAAACGTCATTGTACCTATACATTTGTTCTTGTTGCGGAGGTCGACATAAACTTGTGATTTTATGACTAGTGAAGTTAACACTAGTACATCACAGCTTGTCAATGCCACAATCTCCTCGAGGGGGAGCTGTGTGAGAAGTCGAGACTTGGTGAGATAATGTTTGGAAGATAGGTTTTGGACAATGATGATATTGTGAGAACCGAGTTTGGAGGCGCCCGAAGTTGAACAGCCCCATACGCAATGATCTTTCGCCAATCAATGTAATCTATACATAATTGGCAGAGGTTTTTCAAAGGCCTAGGAGTACAATGAAATTCAGAGTTGATTCAGAGAAGGGCGTCGAGCGGCATTGTCCGATGTGGACGCCACACGACCACGTGCCCTCGACAACTGCACACTTGCCACTTCCTGTATTTGCATTACACTCTCCGCCACCTTAAAAACACGTCAATATGGTTACCGCTATATTATTCCTTGACCCCCTTCCCTCGTTCTACCCTTCCCAATTCTTTCCCAACATCACCATGTCTTCCAACGTTGCGGACGAGGACACTGCTGCAGGGAGGAGAACTCCACCAAACGGATCTCGTATAGAACAGATACTCTCCGCTGTGCAGAGTACTCCACAGAGTAATCATGCCTCAACTGTTAATCCTGCAACCACGGCAGATCACCTTGTCGAACATTACAACCGATACATTAAAGAAGATCTCGAACGACGCGTTTTCGTCCACCCAGAACACTTCTTCCCTACCATTCTTCATCTTCCTCCTGCTTGGCAAACGGACGACAAAATAAACCAGAAGATTCGTGAGATCAGAGACGATCCTGTATTCCAACAGCATGTGGAGACCTACGTCGCCCTATGCAATGCAACGAATATTGGGGAAAAGGCATATTACCATCCCTACGGCGTGATGTATAACAGCGCGTCTGACGCTCTAGGTGCCACTGACCAGTCTGGACTGGGCATCTATCGACAAGACCCGCAACCAGTGACTGGCGGCAAAGCGAAACATATCCCTGATACTCTGGGTGTTCTTCGGGCGATGTTCACCAGCTCGGGTAACGACGTGACTAGAATGGAGGATAATGGGCCGGAGCATGACTTTTCTTGGGCGCAGGCGATTCATTGGAAAGAATTCAAGGCCAAATCATCTTTCCTCGACGACGGGACCGAAGTTACGTACCGAGTTTTGCCAGCTGGTGAGTGTCGCCTTTTCTTCTGGTATTATTTTGGCTAAACCGCTCTACTCAGCTGACGAGGATCCCCGGGACAAAATACGAAATAATAAGAAGCCCACCTTACACCGTGACGCTGGGAGTACTTCGCTGGCCATTAGCTCATCGCATACGAATTCCACTTCAAAGAAGCGTCCTTCGGAGGAACCGTCTAGTATTCGTTCCAAATTCGCACGCAGCGGGGCGACACCTGACGTTTCGGAAGTCAGGAAAGAGTCGGAACATCCAGTGGCTCCCAGTTCTGTCGAAGGAGGAGCCACTGGATCAGGCGGCCCAAAACAGACCAAGGAAAAAGTCGAACTGAAGGGGCGCCGTGAAGTGAGGCTCCAATGTGGCCGTTACGCCCTCGAGATCCTGTCCAGCGCTGGGTTTCGCACTCACTGCATTGGTGCTCTCGTTGCGGTGGGACACATACAGCTCCTCTACTACGATCGCTCCATCATTATTGTCTGCAAACCAATTGAAATGTTCAAAACGCAGAAGGGTATCACTCTGCCAGAAATAACAGACGAGTTTGGTGCGCTGCTTGTCGGATTCAGTCAACTTACGCTCGCGCAGCGGGGGATCCAAGAACAATTTTGCGTTGACAGAGCTCTCATCGAGAACCATGCAACGTACAAGAATAGGTGCCGGGAGGTCAGGGGTGTTTTTGAAGTGAAAGATATTTTCCGAGGGGTGACGCTTCCCCTTAAGCTGAAGACGGGTAAAGGTGATGAAGAAGTTGGGGTCACCCTTGGACGGCTTATATCTCGCCAACCTGCTATTGTCGGTCGCCACACCTGCGTCCTCGAGGCTCGATCGGACTACAAGGAGTGGGAGGGTAAAGAACTTGTCATCAAAATCAGCTGGCCTGCCATTGACCGAAAATCGGAAGCCGAGTTGGTCGAGATCGCTAGAGAAAAGGCGCGAACGATGAAGACGGGGAAGAAGCCAGATTGGGCGCTCAACCATCTACCGGACATCCTGCTATGTCAAGACTTTGGCTACGACCCACATTCCACTCAAGCAAATCTTGTAGCTTTCTTCAAACTAGCCAAGTTTGCAGATGACAAGACGATCGATTATGAACAACGTATCTGTAGAATTACCGTCCAGGAGAAGTTGTATCCTCTTGAGCAATTACGGACGGCTGAGGATTACGCTCAGGTCCTTTTCGACATTTTTCAGAGTGCGTATGTGATTCTCACTTTTGAATTGCGATTCTGACTGTTGTCTAGTCCACAAATGGTTGTACGATCACCCAAGGATTATTCACCGAGACATTAGTCCTGGGAATATCATGTGGCGCGTAACCGCGGACGGTCGCGTTCGCGGTGTTCTGAACGATTTCGACCTGTCTTCCCTCCGGGATGCTATTGGTGCTTCCTCAACTCAGCGCACCGGAACTCTACCATACATGGCGTACGAACTCCTCTTAAACGACGAGAATGGGCAACTGCCCAAACACCTCTATCGACACGACGTCGAGTCCATTTTCTATGTTATTCTTCTGCTTTGTTGTCGTTACAGGTTCGAGCCTACCCCCGAATCCTCCAATGACGTGGTCACCAAGCAGCTCCAAATGAACCCCTCCCCATTCGACCAATGGTATCAGCTCCCCCGTGACGCTTTGAGCTCTACGAAATCCTCGTTTCTGCTCACACGTGGCAACCATCCCAAGGTAAACAGTGGCTTTCATGGTTTCCAGGCCTGGATTAATGGCCTTCACCGGCAATTCAAGATGGGATTTAGTGATCGAAACACTCATGACGTGAAAAGCGAGCTTGGCAAAATCATGGATCCCTTTGATGATAGTACTCTGGGAGACTGCATTTCTTATTCAGTCATTGTCGATATTTGTCGCCAATTTGCTGATTCAGCTCTTATAATACATAATGACCAACTCGAATAGCGTACCTAATACTAGGTGGTAATCCCAATCACCTCACGTTTTCTTGCAGCCGTCATACTTCGCCATGTCATATTTTTGCGAATCAGATTGTATGAACATGGAATATTACTGGGATACGTTGAATTCTTGACTATACTCCGGAAGCTCGGCCAAATTCACTGGTCAAGTACGAAAAAAAAATATATGAGGGCCAACTCAGATTCCGAATTGATTATCGTCTTTCTTGGCCCTTGCATATTCTTCAGCTTTTTCTGGACTCTATCAGGGCGAAGTCCTATTCCAATGGATGTCGTCAATTTGATTGTTGCTGACCTTCCTGTTTGATGGTCAACGACAGCTGTCATCACTCCATGTAATTCATTGGGCGTATGAAATTCCACTCGACGACTCGGAATTCTGGAAGAGTAAGACATCGAAAGGTGAAAATCTGCTTGATGAAGCTGGAGATTCAATCTCGAGCCAATACAGACTCCTTTAAATACTGACCACTATCCCGTCCAGAAATCAGAAGAGAACCCCGGTACGGTAAGACGCTCCCCATCACCTCACCCATCTACGAGGACTTGTTTGAGATGCGAGGCACGATTTCGACCGCCAGTAATCTGTTTGAGTCACGACCCAGACCATAGCTCATCAACAACTTGAAGTGCGTTGAGCTCCATGATTGTGAGACGGATTCATTCTCTCAAATCTGGCGTGTATGATGTTACGCCGACCAGTGATATCTGGAAACTGCAACTCATCGAGTGGCTTGAAACCATCGATCTTCAACAACTGGTGCTCTGACTTCCTCTCGTTTCAACTTGTAGATGTCAGTCTCTACAACTTCGTTGGCATGATTCGATAGGGCAATGCAGGTTTGGATTATCACGAGTAAAATATAAAATTGGCTTAGCCCGAGAAGGGAAGTAACCCTTTGAAGTTGGTATGGCCGTTTAAAATGTTACCTTTCTTCTCTCTCTCAATATATACTCCAGATTTTTGACACAAAGTGGCCAGACTACGAGTCGTGGGGGCTTTCTCTCCCAGCAGAGCTCAGCCAAATTCAAACTTGCCGTTGATCCAGTCAGTTAATATGCGGGAACGTACCGAGGAGCTGGCAATCCATTCGTGCTATCTACAACCCTAAAAGAAATGTAAACGGGAGATATAGCAGACCTAAAATTTGGTCTTATCCAGGTGGGCGGCGGCGTGCCTGCACACTTGACCATAATCCTACAAGTAAGTTATGCTAAGCTCTTGTACTGGGGTCTGATCTTATCCGTAGTAGATCTTGTTTTAAGTATTCATCGATGTTACATGCTTCCTGTTATGTCGGTCGTCAACTGCTTGCAACCTTTGCATAACATTCGCCTAGAAACCAACCCAGATATGGCTTTCTCAATAATAGGGCAATGCTACACACCTCAAGCTATAAATAAACTGTATCCGACTTCTTTCGGCAGTTAACTTTGAATACGAATGTCATATGCAGAGCATCTGGGGACCGTGCAAAATCACTGAAGTCATGAGCCGGATATTTACCTTCCAATATCTCGCTCTTCCCCGAATACTTACAATCTCCTATAGCAACTAGACCTGAACAAGGATAGGGACACGGGCCTTAGCATGTTTCTGCCGTATGTTCGACCATATCCGAGACTTTCCTGTGATCATACATACTCTACAATCATTTGTCCCATTGTGTCAAGCTATCAGTAATGGGGCATTATTTATCGTGACGAACTCTCGTACTCTTGCCGTGACATGTTGTAAAGCTTTCAACGGGGCCTCAATATATCAGATCTTCTAACGTTCTCCCCTCCGTCCTCCGTCGACAGAAAGCAAATAAGATGGAACTGAATTGGGACGAACAGTAATGGGCATTTCCTTCCTGATGAAAACTCTTTTGGAATACTAATAATAACACTAACCAGTCGCAAAACATCTGTACTCATCAGGTCTCCGTTTAATCCATGAGTTATACGATCCATAATATACATGAAATATGATACAATAATCCTGCATGATACAGTCCCAGACAAACAAAATGTACCGGTTCACCGGCTCAAAAATCCTACCTCTTTCCAATATCTTACCCAGCCTTCTACTTCTTCTGACCCAATGGACTTGACGTTGAACATCGTGGAGCTGTGTTTTTCTGCTTTCGAAGTCGAAAACCTGGGCAGTCCACCACTTTCCTGGTCATTGTCACTGCTGTCGTTTCCCTGTATCATGTCGCGAAAGAAGGGCAACAACTTCAGAGCAGGCTATATGATCATTTTAGACAGAATAAGATGGACAACATAGCAAGGCGTACAATTCGATGTATGTCTTCCGAAGAGGCCATTCGCGACTGGCTCTCAAGCATCTCGAACCACTCGGCGGCGGGCTTCACTGGAATATCATCCTTCAAGGCGAGCTGTAATCGGGCAACGATAGAAGCCCAAGGGACAGGCTTTGGATGAACAAGATTGATCATAGGTTCCGCTTCCGGATTGAATGCTATATCAAGTATTATTTGGGCTACCGATTGGACGGTCATCCATGATACTACCTGATTAGAAAGTCAGTGCACGGCACCCTTTTGCAAGTGGAACTTACCCCGGAGAATGAAGGCAGTGCATTGATCGCTATACTAGACTTGACGAGGCTTGGGAACCACTCGTTAGTCGACCATGCTCCCACGTCTGCACCGCCGCACAGCTGACCAACGCGAAGGCTTGTCCCTCGAAGACCGCTCAAACTAAGCAGCTGTTGACACAGGGTGAGCAAACTCCGCAAATAGCACTCGATTTACATACTCGTTCGGCGACGTATTTGGCTTCACCGTATCCCCGTCCGACAGCTACCTTCCAGTTGTCAATCGTAGATTCAGGGACTAAACCAGCTTTCCCCGTCCAGGATTGTACGGAGGTTATCGAAGAAACGAAAATGAATCGAGTCGCCCTTGAATTTTTACTGTCAAGAGCAAAGTTGATAAGGTTCTGAGTCGCCTCGATGTTTGGTTCGAAAGATGATAATGTTAAATTGAAGTCGACTCTCCACGCTGCGTGGATGATAACATTGACCGATGCAAGCATCTTCACGGACATATCAGTGGAGGATCTGGGTGGTTGTGTGGCAGAAGGCTTACTCTCCGGAAAAGATGTTCTTCCAAGCCGAATCTTTCCTGAGTCATATTTCCTTCGATAAGAAAGACCCGTGGCGAATCCAGCAACGTTACATCAAGATCTTGCGTCCTGAACATGCTTTCTTGTCGTTGCTTTAACGTTACTTGGGTCGATGCTCGATTTAGACAATATATTGCCTGAACATTTGAGGAAGAGATGAGCCGAGCCAGAACATGCGCGCCAAGCGACCCAGTGGAACCCGTCAGCAAGACCACAGAGGCCTCCAGACTGCGGTCTTCCTCTTCTGACCCCATCGATATTGCACTATCGACGGGAGAAGCCCTATCAGCTGAAAATGAACTGTATCTCTCGATCATGGATTCCAATACATTGTCAGAGGCATGCGGTGCTGAAATCGAACTCTGGAATGCATCAAGGGATGCGGAAAGTTGTCGGACAGAAGGATATTTATATATGCAGTCCAATGTGAAGCTTTCTGCCTCTTGGCGAACAGCAGGGATGGGTGAGACACGCATTGCAGAAGTAATGTGATGCCGCAAGATGGAAGCACTGAGGCTAGAAAAGACGTGACTATGATGTTAACTTCGAGAGAACGCTACCTACCTGTCGAAGCCCTGCTGAAAGAGATCAATGTCGGGTAAGATTGGCGACCCCATAATCTCAGTCGCTTGATCCAGTATCCAAGCGTAGACTTTAGAGGAGGACCAGTCCAGTGGTAATTTCACGGAGGATAAGGGGCCGATGTTCGACTTGATGCTCGAATATCTGATTCAAAAAATGAGATCGGAACCGTAGCCGGGCCAGACCAGGTACTTACAAGTCGGATATTTCAGTGCTGAAAACGTTCAAGGATGATTTTCTGTGAACGACTCCTTTCGAGGACCTGGGAAGAGGCTTCGCTGGTGGCGCAATTATGATCATATCCCTGTAAATCTTGCTGAAGGCTGGAGCCTGGTGGTTTGCTTCTTCCACGGCCGGCCTGAATAGATGGATAAAAACCAGGGTCATCAAACAAAACTAGAAGCATGGATAATTACCAAATGGCGTTTATGAACGCAGCAGCCTCCTCGTCGGGTACGACGGTCTTCGGCTGAACAATAATTCCGACCTGAGGTTGTTCGCGCCCAAACATGACTGACCCCACAACCAATGGACTCGAATTGATTATGTCTTCCATTGGCCCCGGGATAGCCTTCTCGCCGGATGAAAGAACAATAACGTCATCCATCCTCGCGGCTCTAGGGCAGGAACGTCAAAACGGAAGTCATCGATACAAAGCGGTATTCACATCTTCCACAGGTTTTTGGTAGGGTGCTTCTGGAATAAGTCCGCCGTTGCAAAGCCAAGGCCCTCGGCCAAGTTGTGCACTGAAACATGATGCTTTTCTGTGGTCTGATGATATCAATGAGTCTTTGATTGGACATCACGGCACATTCGGGAACTTACCATAAAATGTGCCTCGAATAATCCATCGCCGTGCGGTATCATCTGAATGGTTGCACGAGAATCAAAACGTATCCATGACCATTCTCCGGCCTTCACATCCGCAGCTAGCGGGATAGTATGTGCAGGCGATCCGAACTCAGTGGCTCCATACACCGATGACAGAGTTACGCCGCTTGCATGAAGCTTATTGCCAACTTTCGCAGATAACGTTCCTCCCGAATACCACTGGCAAAAGATTTATCGAAACATCTTGTACATTGCGAACGCAAGACGCACCACAATTTGCAATTTGCGAAGAACATCAACTGCGGCGGGAATGGAAGCCCAGACTTCAATGATTGCAGGGATGGCGACCACAGAGTTGCATTGTGTATGGGAAAGGTGATCCAGAACGCTCCCGGGAGAAGGCGTGAATGGTAAGGAGGCGGGAGATTTACACAGCGGTGGATATACGGCAACAGCCCGTAGGCCAACCAGCGGCGTCAAAATCTGAAAGTATATCCCAAGCGTGTGAAAGGACGGTAACATGAAACCACCGATTTGAAGACTAGGTTGATAGATCAAATCACGTATTGACTCTAGTTCAGACGGTTCATTAGAAGAAACAGCAATGACAAAAGATGACGCACGAAACGAGCACCAGTGCAAGATTGATGTTTGAGTTTGCGGAATGGTTTTGGGAAGACCTGTGCTACCAGATGAATGCAGGTAGAAGGCAACATCGGTCAACAGAGATCTTGTGGTGGGCACGTAGGGCGTAAATGGATCTTCCGGCGTCTCTGAACCTAATTTTGGGAAGATGGTATCGAGAGACGGTACTTCAAAGAGCAAGATATCGGCAGATGATTCCAGATCGAACTCGAGTTGGATTTCCTCGACAAGGGCTTTGAATGCTGACGAAACCACGATATGGCGACTGCCAACATCCTGGAGGAGTTTGACTGTGGCTGCAGCGGAATTTCTGGGCGACAGGAGATATGGCTCGAGGCGTATCAGAGGTCAAACCAGGTGCAAGATGTTCACAACTCACAGTATGACCCGCTTTCATCAAGCCAAAGAATAGAGCATGATATAGGATTGTATCTGTCACTACAAGAACCCCTATGGGCGACGTTCGAGGAATATGGTTCACAGAATGAGCGACTCGGTGAACAGCGCGACAGAACTCGAGGTGGGAGATTTTCGACACGAGCTCATGCTCAGCATATACAAACAGCGGATGAGAGGCATTGTGGTGGAGATGGAAATCAGGGAGTTCGTGAAGAAGGAGAGACCCATCTAGAGGAGGGTATGCAAGGGCTGAGTGGGCTGGATTGGTGTCCATGGTCCAACAACAAAAACTCCATCTGGTTCCTGTTTTTGTAGTCCGGGCATTTCGCATAAGAGAGTCGTAGACACATCGATATTTACTAAAACACGTTCAAATCGGGGTACTTCTTCACATCAATCTTACTTTCTCAGCGTCTTTCTACTAGAATTTCCCGCGAGCACTCACGGGGCCGTCTGTCTGTAAAAAGAACACTTGGTTTGTGCTTGCCTTTTCAAATCTCCGAATATATGTAAACCGAACCTTGGTATATAATTCCCGTGGCACGCCCAGAGGAAAAGGACACAATGCCTGATTTTGATGAAGGTTCGCGTAGAGTGACGCTTTATTGATATGAGCATGACCATCATTTTTTCCCGCAAGACTCGAGGGTGCGTGATGAAATGATCTCGGTCATGATTGGAACATGTGCCGAGCCAGCCTTCAGCAATATTGCTCTGTTTGATTCGACGTTAAACGCATGATGTGATGGAAAATCAGAGACAGTCGACTTAAAGTAGTCATATGGGGCATGATAAAGATTACTGCAGCATCCCTAAGCGTAGGATGGGGAATCTTGTTCACCTCACTACAACATGGATTATCGGGAGACCAAAGTTTCGTGATGCGGCCCAATTCGCTTTCGGGATTGGGCGAGTTCCTTGATGCATCAAATCCGAGATCGGGGATTATGAAAGATCTTGGAGAAATACAGAGGTTACCGGAAACGAAACGGGATTCCTGTCGTGTAATAAGGCATTGTGAGGATTCACGTATTCATCTGTGCGGTTCTTTGTCTGCAATGTGCATGACAGTGTACACTGCACACACCGCATACATGAACGAACATGCAATCCGTCCCAACTGAGGTATTGATCCTGGGCCATCTGCGTTCAAGATTAAAACCTTTGTCAGCTATCATCTAATCATGACACTGCACCACCTACTGTCCCGAGTTCGTGTGAACGATAAAAAGCTTTCCCCCGGTGGTCCGGGGTCATCAGAGATTAGCTGAACAATACTGGCGAAAACACGTGCAGTTGAATACACTCTGTATCTCCTGTCTGCCTTGAAATGATACAGACGTCCATTAAGTATACTTGCGCCGTGCTACGCATACAACCAGACAGCACGGAAGATATAGATAAATCAGATCCGAGATTGATGTGGAAGAAGGCCCCGCAATGATTGTTTCTCCTGTACTGTCAAACCGTACTCTCGTGATCCTCTGGGTAAAATGATAAAACATCCTAGAGGCTGGTCCGATCCAAGAGACCGAGCTGCATAATAATACAAGTCGGAGAGTTCCCGGCCTCATGTCTGTGGTGGATCGGAGGTAAGAGATCGCAAGTCACCTTCCTGGAATGTGGGGTAGGACAATTGAATTGCCCCGTATCTTGGAGCTGAGAATCCCATTTACGTATAACGTTATCGGGGAATCGGGGAGAAGCCTCTTGAAAGCCGATGGCCTTGATAGACAGGTTACTTAAGCTGCTTGGTACTCGTGTTCGACCCAACGGTAGGTGGCACTGTGGCACCGTGACACTGTGGCATGACTGATCATGGATACAGCTCGTGTTGACTGGCGCTGTCAGTGGATCAGTGTCAGCAGAATGAGGATAATGATAAACTCGTTGGTCAGAACTCATACCCGACAGCCAACCTGTAGAAACAAGTTGTGCATTGTCGCCTTGTGCATGGCTGACAATGAATTTGCTTCTCATATTTTCCGGTGTAGAAAAAGCATTTGCACTGCATAGAATGCGCGGCCGGACTTGAACAGTATGCTCGATGTAGTTGTTCAGGTTCAAGAACATCCACGTGGCAGCCCTTCGAATACCGCCCGGAAATTGCCGGCCTCTCCGACTTCAATTGCTTCGCGACGTTTGTGAAGCGACGGTCAATATATGCGAAGCAAACATACAACAAATATAAATTAACGTGGTACTATGTACACCTTTGTTAGAATTCAGGCCAGTTTCACACTGGCAGATGCACACGACGTTCGCCATATTTTGCTTCGTTATGACCTTGAGAACCTATTTCCAGACCATCCCCAGCTCCCCTCTTCAGATCCTATTGCACGTCAGATAGGTATATAAGAATCAAACGAGTAAATGCCCACCGATACTACAATCATTTCGTGAGAGTCGTCGTCGTGAACCTCAGTAGTCCTGGTGACATGCACTGTCTGAGATCGTGTGCCGATGGAGCGCGTTTGACTCTTTGCTCCTTCATCCCAGAATGGGTTCGAAGTGTGAGGACCGGCAGATCCAGACGAGTTGGTGTAAGCGCCAGTATGTACAGATCCAAAGATGAGCGCTCTAGAATTCAAGGTGGCGACTAGGGCATTGGAGTATCTGTAAAGAAGGTAGGTAAATGTGTGGAGATGGGCGAATGGAACCGGAGACGAACAGCTTTCCCAGAACGAGGAAACTAGCAGCACGACAGTTAGACAATTCAGATTGACGAAGATCAGGAAAGACTGCATACCCAATGAAATGAATGTTGAACTCAGATTGAGCTAGCCATAGAATCAGCTCTACCACAGCAGCAGCAGCAGTGAGGAGGCCGGTTTCCACTGTGAATCGTATGATCTTTGTAACAGCACTCGTAGTTTGACTGAAGTTGGACCGCGAATTTGCGCGATATAACTGTTCGCTGTTTTCAGTAAAAAGAGACATACTCAACCAGTTCACGTACCACGAAGACGATCGTTGTTGTAATCATCACATCACAGGCCGCGCTTCCTGCAAGCCATGCCTGAAGTATAGTTAGAAAAAGTTCAGAGTGAAACTACGACGAATACGCACGCTGACTTCGGGTGTTAAAGCGATGAGCTTGTCTACGCCAAGCCCTTGTACTGATACCTGCCTGGATTGAGCTATTGCAAAGATGAAATACTACTTGGGGTACATACCGATATCCCAAAATACCAGGCAAAAACACATTGCATAATGGCAACCTGGAAGACGAAATTTGAAAGTGAGCATAAGAGAAATTTCAAGCAGTCAGATACTCACCAGTTCAATAAACACAGAAATGTAGATATTCTTTGTTAGGTTATATATTCTCCAGACGTAAAATGTCTGGACCATGGCCGAAACTGTTGACATGCCATGAGACTGCTGTGTCTGCGATCGGATCGAGCGAAAACTAACTTGTTCCATTCAGAGATGGAAGCGGTTCCCAAGACCAGTCAATGAGCAGGATGGAGTCGATATCACCCCACCCTGGACCATACTGATCCCATGCAGCAATGGTTGAAAAGATGGTGAATATAAGCTCGAGGAGGAATATAAACCAGACTGCATCCTACTCAACACGATAGCAGAAAAATGACAGTAGAACGAACCGTAGAGTCTCATTTTCCAGTCGTCTTTAGTATTGAAGTGAATGTAATAGATGTCTGTACAAGTCATCAGGATTGCATTTCCTACAACAAAAGTACTGAGATGATACGCACACATCTGCACTGTAAGAACGCCAAAGAGGCCATACCCCCACATATACCCCAGGACCTAGAAAACCGTTCAGAGTCTGACGAATACTGAGGCTGTATCCGGCATACCAATGGGCCGGTGCTGGTACGCAGATCCGTTAGCGTCTTCGTCGACAAAACTCTACCGAATAGCCGGGAAGTGAAGCACTTACAGGAGAGGAATGTTAACACCGGGAATCTCTACGGGAGCCATGGTAGTATGTCCTGACGATGAATACGGTTTACCGCGTTTTTCAGGCCTTTATGGAATTGACCGCACCCTTCGGCAGCTTTACATTGCAACGAATCCCACAAGTGTATCAGAATTTGATTACTGATACAATCATTCACTTCGTGTCTTCAGGTTGATACATAGTAGGTAAGTTCCTGTAAGATACGATCAGCGGGTTACATCAGAACTGTAGATCAGGAAGAGTGGACAGCTTTACCAGAATACCACATTCGGACAATCACCCTAGTGTATTGTTCCGGTAATACACCAACGGAGGTTAAGATTCCGTCCTAAAACACATTGTTCGCATGCGCCCTGATCTCATTCACTCTTGTAGCTTCTGGGGCAGTCGACAGGACGCTCTAGACAGCCAGCCATTTGATGGACGTTTACAGCGGTGGATCAGTTGAGATATGCTGTACGACGTAGTTCTAAATGATACAATAACTCTTACATCTGGGAGGTTGCGAGTATGTGCCGTACAGTTTCCCATGACCACGTTGTGCAGCACTTACCGAAGTGCCCGACATTCGAAAGTGACATTGGCACTGAGCTTCTTTGATCATTTATTGAGTCCAAGCCATCACTGTTGGCATCATCGTCATCAGTTCCGGTCAGTTGGAATTCCTTGACACTTGTTCATTTTTCTGCTGGCGACTTTTTCACGATCTAAGGGTGCATGCGATGCCTCGGTGGTGCAGCGTGGATACGAATTTATATTTGAATGGCCAATGTTTTATTTTATTTTTGCACATACATTTATTCAACACACTATAAGGCACAGGGAAACCAAGGTACAGGGGGGAGTGAACTTTAAACACCTTCAATTCCAAGATCACTGGCGATAATAAGGGCCGCCTTCTCGCCAATCGCCAGGGTAGCGGAGTAGGTGTTCTACCCAGAACCGGGTCAGAATCAGGCGCTAAGGAGAGTCTATCCCGACTTACGCAGTTGACATTAGCAGGCGGAATAGAGAGATCTGCAGGCAACGTGAGTATTAAATAAATGAAACATGGTCAACGTTGGGTACTGACCAGCAATTTTTAATCCTGTGACTCCATAAACGTTGAGATTCTTGTCGACGACTCCACCTTGTTCTCTTGGCTTCATGGGACAAGTACCGAGCTATCACACGATGTTATTATTATATTGAAAAAAAAATCATGATGTGACCCACGGAATGCCAGGTTGTTGCGACTGAGTGCGTGGTTTTTTAAATGATGAGGATAAGAATTGTTGAGTCAGATCTTAAACTCACCAAAGTTCCTGACATTCAGGGCAATAGCCTCATCGTCTTCCTTGCTATAAGTGATTTTCGGCGCATCCAACGCAACGGGACTGTTCTCAGCGAGGGCAGCAGCTGCAGGGCTACCCGCAGCAAACTGCGGATGCGCCGGAGCAAGTGGGCCGCGATACACACCCAATCGGCGAATCAACTCCCGACCTTTCTTGTAGCCCCATCGAAGGGCGGCGACATCGGCCGGACTGAAAGCAAACGATCAAAACAACGCGATGAACTTTTCTCCTCGTTACTCACTGGCTTAAAAATCCTGAGTCAAAGTCAGGGTGAGCGTAGATATCATCTGAAGCAATGTGGAGATGTCCACGGGAGGCAGGATATCCCTGCACAACAGATTCAGTATGGTCAAGCCCGTCTAGGAATGGTAATCCTACAAGGAAGCACCCGGATGCCATGAACTTGATCGGAGGCAATGCAGATTGGTCCGCAGGAAGGCTAACGGCTGTAAGATTCGATTCGAAGGTACGAGGGAAATCCGACATACCCAGCCAAGGCGCTCAGCCAAAACAATGGTTTATCCGGTTTGTCGGCGAAGCTCTGTTTCCAGTATTCCTGGAAATCAGGACCTAATTCCTCGAGTTCGTCTTCCCGAGGGCGCATTTTGATCGCCGCGTCCACACCGCTGAGGGAACGATCAATGCTAAGAGATATGTACATGTGTGAAAAACGGAGCTGCTTACTTTCCTCCCATTAGTCCAGAGCCATCAACGGCCCATCGGGTCAAAAGTTCTGGCAATCAAGCTGGGTCAGCATACGTGATCCTCGCCGTTAATGTCAACAGTCAACTTACTACCCCATTCCTCGGGCTCTCCACGGAAAAGAGGATCATATGTTTCGGTGTTCGCATCCGTAATATACGGTGTTACGAGGAAAGGATGATCTGGAGACGGTGCTATAGCCACAGTTCTGTTCCAGAGTACGCTAACCACTTACCGTCATAGTCCTTGCCTACTCCAGGGAGATCCACAATCTGTTTGATACCAAACTTTTCCAAGATGGTCGCAGCACCGACACCCGAGCGCTCAAGTATCAAGGAGCTGCCCATAGCACCCGCAGAGACAACCACAAGGCGACTCGCGTGAACCGTGTGCACAGTCTGCTCTGCATCAGGATACACCTGTTTGTCAAAGACATATTCTACGCCGACCGCTCGGGTTCCCCTACAATTTGTCAGCAGGCATTTTGAAAGTGAATTCAGTAACGCACTCAAAAATCACACGTTTTACTCGCGTTCCGTCGAACACGGACAAGTTCTTGCTCTCTGAATTGTAGAGGTAATGATGCTGTTACCGCGATGAGTATGCTGTAGAAGACGACTGTGATCGACCTACGGCAGCGTCGGACCGGCGTCCAGAACTGGAGATGAATCTGATCAAGATGAGGATCAACTCAAATTCGGCGATTATAACGTCGATAGGCATACTTTGGCATTCTCTGTCAGGAAGGGTCAGTCATTGCTAGACCATAATCGCCTGAGTCATACTCACGAAAAATACGTTAACTGATTCAGGGTCGAGATTGTTTCCCTCCTCAGATTCTGGTCGGTCCTTTTCGAACTTGGGCCCAATTTCAAGGAACTGCTTTGGGATTTCCATCATTTCAGTGTTGCCGCCAAAAGATGCCTTGATGGGACCTGAGGAACCATGGGTCTTCCTAGTGGGATCAACCTCGTAGGTTTCAGCCTACCATACGAATAGGATCTATCAAGTGAGCGTGTATGAGTCCTGTTTTCATCGCACCTTCTGGAGTAGAGGGATGATATCCTTGGATCCCCAGCCTTCATTACCGTATTCTTCTTCCCAGGCATCAAAGTCAGATGCCGCAGGACGGTTGTATAACATGAAGTTGACGGAAGAACCTTGATCGCGTCAATTCAATACATTTTCATGATCATCACGGCTGCAATGCTCGCCTCCGCCAATGCAGCGTCCAGAAGGGACTACAACAGCCCTGCCTGCGACGTGTTCGCTAGGTTTAGATTCATAGAATTGCATTGTCTTGCTGTTTGGAGCCAAGTGGGTGATGTATTGACCGGGTTGGATGTGTTCTAACTTGTCCTTGGTAGTAGGCCCTGCCTCAAGAATAAGGATCTTGAGGTTGGGGTCTGCCTTGGACAAACGGCCGGCGATGATACACGCAGCAGTTCCTCCTACGCGTCGTCAGTAAATGCATGGACAAGGTCGGCAAGAGACGCGCACCGCCGGCGAATATAAGATCGTAGTTCGATTCAATAGTATGAGGAGCCATTGTAGACGATGCTTGAGAAGGAGGAGAGATTTGGGGGGGATAGAGATGATGACTGAAAGATGAAATACGCGCTCTTGAATGAGGAACTTGACGGGTCCGTTGGAATTAGGAATTGGCACCGAAGACTGAACGTGAGAGCAGGAGCCAAACACAGCAATCCAAATACAAGCCATCCCCGGGAGACCGAGTGGTTGTTATTCTGGGCTTGATACAGCACTATGATAGTATCAGGCAAAACTGATGGAAAACACGATTACTGGAAATGCTAATTGGCCAATGGACAACAGTCTTCATGATATACTGTGCTGACATGCGGCTGAAAAATGATTGTCAAATTGTCAGCTGGGAATGAATCAGCAGAGGAATAAATCAGGTATACCTAACCATCATCACAGGACTATAATAGACGGATCCATCAGGCCAACAATTAAGAACCCCCGGTGACGGACACACTTTTTTTGTGCCATCCCATATGGAACGATGGAATTTATTCGCTTGACCGCCCCAGCAATCAGGTGTCGCAAAAAGCCTGATTCTTGGGCAGAAATGATGATCATTCAGGGCTCACAGAAAACATTTCACTCGGTTTTGAATAGCACTAGGCTTCGTCGAATTTTCTACAAGCTGGGAGTCGGAGCCTGAGCAGGCCTGAGCCCATGGATCACGTCAGCATCGATGACAAGAAATAGCCCAGAGGAGACACAGCTGCGCAGTTCTGCCGAGCCCTGTCACCCCTGCGAAGTCAAATCCCACTGCGATAGATCCAATGCAGTTAATCTCGTCGATGACCCTAACCAACAACCTACCAAGGGAGGATCGATAACGTCCAGGAAATTAGTCGATCGTCGATCGTAGTAGGGTCTTCACAATTGACAGACGACAGGATATCGACAGGGTTAGGTAGTCAAAGCATTATCTGACCCTAGATCTTATTTGCGGAGACGGTCTTGAAGGGACGCAAACAATTGGCATATCATTTCGTACAAGTAATCTGATTGAAAGCACGGAGAAGACAAAACCCGTTGTGTCCATGTAATAGCCCTCAAACAACGGAGCATCTAGAATAGATGTCAGTCAGTTCTGAATGATGAAGGTCAGCTGTGCCGGGATGGAAGATGACATACGATCAGGGCAAACACGACAGAATTTTGCTAATACGATTTAACACAAATGCTTGTGTATCGGCACCCACATCTGCTTTGGTCGATGCATTGAAGACGCTGACGCTCGCGAAACATCCTTGAGTGACAACATTGGACTCTGCAGGAAGATGTGTGCCCCCACACTGTTCGACATCCGTCGCAGTGTCATCCTCAAGTATCCTGGAAAGTACGAAGCTGAAATCCGAAGGCTCCGAATTCGGACAGAGGGAAATAGATGGGTAATTCACATTAATACTGATGTTGGGAGGGAGGATGGGACCCTCTGCAGCCGTTAGAGTTCGCACAAATTCTACACTCAATTGGGCATATGCCAATGCCGCAAGGGTGTTGGTGGAGCTGGGGTCGGACTCGAGGGTGGTGAAGGAAATCTGCGATGCCGTAGATGCCGAAAATGCGACGGACGGGATACCTTCCCGAGCAGCTTCACACGCTGCCCCTCTGAGCGGCGTAAGACAAGGGTAAACTGATGTATTATGAGACAAGCTTACACTGTGCCCGAACCCTGGATGCCCGAGCCCAAGTTGTCTGCATACCAGTTGTCAAGCAACGAAACGTGATGAACATATAACGTTCTTACTTCCCACATTCGGACCGCTGACGACAAAATCAGGTGCACCACCATCGAAAAATTGTGGTGCAAGCGTGTTGATTCCAAACCGGACAGCATCAACCGGGAAAGAATTGACGTAGTTCAGTCGTGCTAAAATCCATTCAGCCCAGAGGGGGCGTCGAGAAGAAATAAGCACATACGGTCGGACGCATTGAAACCTTCGGGGGGAGAGGAGACCGGACACGTATTAAATTCGCAAGGGATGAGGAGTATCGTTGGCGGCGCGCTGGACGAGCCCGTACCAGACTCATTTTCGGCAGGACAAGAAAGAACGACCTGTTCCTAGTCAAACACGACGACCTAAAGCGAGGAGTGACGCATACATTGAATCCCGCCTCCTTCAAAGCATTATTTTGCGCCCGAACTATTGCTACTGCCCAGCCATCGTCATTGGTCAAAACGACTTTATTTCGTGCCTTTGCAGAAGAAGTTTGGAAGCCAAAGCAGACTAAGAGGATCACAGTGAATGCGATATTGCTAAGCATTGTCGCTTTGGAGGAAGGGAAGAGGCCTGTGGCGTCTCTTTTTATGTTCTCGTTGATGTTGGTGTTGGTTCCTATGATGACGTCGTGCGAAGTCGAGTTCACTTTCTCCTCTCACGATTGAGACATGTGCCACTGTAGCCTTCGAACGTGCACAAATGTGATTCGTGGACATGCAAAAAAGAACGAAGTTGTACTGTTGAACAACTCCGAGTAAAGTTAGAACCGTGTGCTTGAGGAACAGGTGGAGAGCAGGTGAGCGTATGGTCGGCAGGAGGTCCGAAACCGAATACAATGTCGCAGATTGAGTCCCCCATCACCCATGCACTAGTTGAGAACCACAGCTGAGGATATCGAGGAGATGAAAGTCTGTGGGCAGCTGTCTTGCTTGCAGAAGTACCAGAGAAAAATGCTAGAGAAAAGAATGATCAACTTTGGTGATATATATACATCATGGAAAGAACGCACTTGAATCCTGACACTCATGAGTAGATCATCCTTCATCTGACGTCGGCTTGTTCAGTATTGAGACAATAAAAAATAAATGACGAGTAGTAACCCTGGTTTGTTACTCAGAGGAGGGGGGAAACTGTTGAGAAAGAATGAGTCGCGTCCATGATGGAGGTAGGAGAACTTAAATAACACAGAAAAACAGTTCACAAGCATCCGAGGTCGGAGGAACGGCCCGACACGTCTTTCCAATCGCTTCACCTCACTTTACCGAGTCCTTAGAATTATTGAGTCTGAGTATTCGCACACTATCAATATACAAAAACGCATTGGTATGTTATACGCGGCCTTTTAATACTGTTCTCACTCGCCATTCAGGTCAATGATGTCCCAGCTCCCGTCGTCGCCGAGAATACGGCGATAACTCCTCCAACTACCCTCAGACTCGCTATTCCTTTAGCTCACCCAAACTTGAGCAGAGGAATTGTGAAAGCAAGTACAAAATATTTGATTTTTTTGACTGCAGACAAATACACCGAATACTTTATGACAGAGGTTCGAAAGAGTTTTGTTTCCCTCCAGCGTGATTCATACTGAACGAAGGGTTTCATTTCCTGGATCGTCCCCAGAAATGGTACTATTATAGCTCACTCTTTTAGGTCTGACACACTCACTCTGACTTCTTTGCTTCTATCAAGCGCCCAGTGTACCTCCAAACCATTGTCAACACCTACACGAAACCTCAGTTCTTAGCGATTCCGATACTAAACTGACTCGCTTATGGGCCATCTGTTGGATGCCAATGATGTCGGTCATGAATTTGGGCAAGATACAGCGGTGCACACGAGAAGCTACCAACAGGAGATGCTCGATGAGAGCCTCAACAAAAACGTCATCATAGCGATGGATACAGGCTCGGGCAAAACGCATATCGCGGTGCTACGACTAAAGATCGAAGCTGAACGGGAGCCACGCAAAGTGTGCATCTCCCTCTGACTACTACAGTCGTACCTGATCTCCCTGATTGCAGATATCATGGTTTCTGGTTCCCACTGTTGCGTTAGCTGAGCAGCAGTGTCGTGTCATCCGTGCTGCGCTCCCTGTGTCTGTCGGCCTGATATCTGGATCGATGGAACCAGATCAGTGGAAGGATGAATCGCTGTGGCAGAAAGTCATCGAGACACATCGCATCGTGGTATCGACACCACAGGTCCTCCTCGATGCCTTACGACACAGTTATATCCAAATGGGACAGGACATTGGACTGATAATTTTTGACGAAGCGCACCATACAGTTGACAAAGCACCGTACCACATGATCATGAAGGAGTTCTACTTCGAACTCTCACGACGAGACACGCCGAATTTGGACCCTCGGTTTGCGAGGCCAATGATATTAGGCTTGACAGCCAGTCCTATATATGGTGGAGAGGTTGCCAAAACATTCAGGTAAAAGCCATTGTTCTGATAACGAATCCCACCTAACTGGTTGTCGTAGTAAAATACAAGGAAACCTCGACAGTGTCATTCGTACTCCCCGCCGTAGTCGCGAAGAACTAGCAAAACACGTGCACCGGCCTGTCTTTAAGAATGTCATGTACGACTCACCAGGTGATACTGCGTTTTCCACCAACTTGGAAAGTCTACAGCAAGTTATAAGGACACTCAATATTGAAAATGATCCTTTCACTATTTCCCTTCGTCGCAACCTAGCCAGCACCTCTCTCGGGTCACCTGAGTACTGTCGACTAGACCAAAAGTTGTCAAAGACCATACTCAAGGAAAACACCTTCACGCATAGAGGTCTACGCGATTTTGAGCGTACTACGCTTGACATACTTTTCGACCTCGGTGTTTGGGCAGCGGATTGGTATGTCTACACCGTGTTGGAGCAGGCGAAAAAAGCTTGCCAAGGCGTTGAAATGATGCCCTCTTGGCAGACACAGGAGAAGAAGTATATGTTGGAACTCCTCAACCAAGTTCGTGTTTGCCCTGTGTCTTATTATGCCTACGATATCGTCGAGGACTCGTCTAACAAGGTAGCAGAGTTTGTCAAAGCGCTTTTACAGGAGAAAGATGAATTCGAGGCAACCAATGAAGCCTTTAGCGGCCTTGTTTTTGTGACGCGTCGAGATGCAGTTCTCGCGCTCACAGAGATCCTCACACACCATCCAGAAACGCAAGACAAGTTCAAAATTGGGAATCTAATGGGGACATCGGACGGCAGTTATCGGCATTCATTCTTGGACCTGACGCGGAAACTGTTGAAGCAGTCGCAGGAAGAGACGCTAAGAGATTTTAGGACTGGCGAGAAGAATATCATCATCTCGACGTCCGTTGCTGAAGAGGGCATTGACGTCCAGGCCTGTGGATGCGTTATACGATGGGATGTGCCACAGAATATGGTTTCGTGGCTGCAAAGCCGAGGACGGGCACGTCGGAAACGTAGCACATTTATCGTCATGTTCCAAAGAGGTGGAGTTGACAAAGATGAAGTTCTCAAATGGGAGAAGGCCGAAGAAGAAGTGCTGCGCTTGTGTAATGAACCAGAGAGGGTCATGACGGTTGAGCCAGATGAGCCAGATGAGCCGGACGATCCATATGAGTGGGAAGCATTCAAGGTACCATCAACGGGGTGAGTGTTTGTATAAGACCATTATCCGTTGCTCATGATCCCCTTGTTAGTGCTCTACTGACTCTGGATTCAGCTCTCCCCCATCTAGCCCGTTTTGTAGCTATCCATCCGAGTGCAGATTCTGATTCAAAGCCTCTGTACGATCTTGATCCCCCTGATCTGCCACACGGATGGCATTCGTTCGAAAATCGGTCTACTAGTGTCGTCGTACCCTATACTGGACCTTGGGGTTCGACTGTCACATTGCCTAGATTCTTGACTCCCGAACTTAGGGTGCATAAAACAGAAAAAATTTATCTCACCAAACTGTCTGCTCACCAACATGCAGCCTTCAAAGCATACAAAGCACTGTACGACAACGGACTACTGGATGATCATCTCCTGCCGCTCTTCTTGCGAGACTCAGAGTTGAGAAAGTCGAAAAGCGAAGTAGAGAAGCGTGTTGGTATGGTCGGAGTGTCACCGCAGATGAACCCATGGGCACCAGTGGATAATACCATCGCAGTCTGGTATTGCTCGGAATTGACACTGGGAGATTTGCCTCCTTTGCACATGTTCACGCGTACACAATGCCCACCATCTTGGTTCGAGAATGATGGTGGTCCGCTGCTCTTTGACCCTCGTCGTGGACCCATCAAGGTCGCCCTTCGAGGGATCGGGAGAATCGGTCTGAACGATAACGACATCATTCGTGCGCGGGAGTACACTCGCCGGTTGTTCTGGAGCATTCATGGACAGCGGATGGCTTGGGATGACCTAGATTTTTCGTACCTTTTCGCTCCCGCTCCTGGGACGGAAGATGACGAATGGGAAGATCGTCGGGCGTGGCTCAGGAAAGAAAACGAACGCGAAATGCGATCGACTAATTACGCTTTTAATGCGAACGCACAGGACCTTGGGGAGGCATTTCGGTACCCTCAGGACCTCGCCATTGTCAGATTAGGTTTCCAGTTTGGGAAGCCATATCGCTTCATCGCTTGGCGGTATGACACTGCCAATGAAGAAGAGCTAGCGGAAATGAGGACGAGGTATTCCTGGAAAAAGGATAATCTAGAAGATATCCCCTACCCGCTCATCGTGGCCGAGACCTTACCTGCTAGGAGTAATTTCTTGCTCCCTCCGACTGAGGCTGTCAAAGAACCGAAGAAGGTCCTGCTGATTTCAAAATACAGTGCAGTGACGCTCATCTCTACGGCAGAGACAGAATATGTATTCCTCCTTCCCTCGGTCCTGCGCGCGTTAGCTATGTCCATTACTGTTCAGTCCATGCGGGATACCTTGTTCACTCCATCCTCTTGTCTTTACGCCATTCCATCACAACTGTTGGCTGTCGCTGTAACCGCCCCATCGTCTCAAGAACACTACAACTATCAACGTTTGGAAACGCTGGGAGATACAGTGCTAAAGTATCTAGTCAGCATACAACTTCTATCGGAACACCCACTCTGGCACGAGGGGTACCTGTCGAGGCGGAAGGACCACGCTGTCGCCAATGTTACACTGGCAAAAGAGAGTATCTCCAGAGACATGTTCAAATGGATTATCAGAGGTTCGTTATAAGATAGAATGGTGTTTCAATGGTGACGATTCACATGTAGATCAGTTAATGTGCAGGAAGTGGAGACCTGCGTATATGAAATCTACCGCGCTTATCAGCGAGAATACGGGCACAGGGGCGGTCACGGCCGTTCCTACGAAGAGGGAGACAAAGGCGAAGAATGCAAGGAAGATTGCGAGAGAGCTTTCGACGAAAGGTATGCTTATTGTATAATGTCTTTCCGTGTTTCTCTTTCTAATGTTACTCTTCAGTCCTAGCAGACGTGGTTGAATCCACGATCGGTGCTGCGTATCTCCATGGTGGATTCGAACTGGGATATGAATGTGTAAAACTCTTCAGTCTCGAGCTTAATTGGCAACCAACTGCAGATCGCATCTCATCCTTAATTCAAAGGGTCATCAGAACTGAACCCCAAGCCAGAGCTCGCATAGACTTACCAGTGGAGATCATGTCCCAAGTAGAATCAATGCTAAACTACGAGTTTAGACACAAGCTCATACTCCTTGAGGCCCTCAGCCATCCGAGTCATCAGCAGGACTTTGGCACGGTCTCTTATGAACGGATGGAGTTCCTGGGAGATGCGGTGATGGACATGGTTGTCCAGGATTACTTGTATCGTGCAGAAGGCAAGGAGTACAGTCCTGGGCACATGCACCTTCGGAAATCCGCCGTTGTGAACGGTCATATCCTGGCCTATCTGTGCTTGAAATGCTGTCTAAAGGTTCAAAGCTATATGCCTCGACCCACGAGATCAGAGAGTCAGATGAATATCCAGCTTGAAGAAGAGGAAGCGGATATATACCTGTGGAAGTGCCTCTTTCATGGCAGCCCTCGTGTTCTGGAGGATCAGCGTGTAACGTTTGACAGATTCCAGAGGCTTTCGGGTGCTATTGAGGATGGTTTGGTGAACGGGAAGATCTATCCTTGGGCAGCGCTGACCAGGCTACAAGCGCCGAAATTCTTCAGTGACATGATCGAAAGTCTCTTCGGGGCAGTATTTCTTGACTCTGCAGGGGACCTTGAGAGGACGAAAGATGTCATGCGAAGGATTGGTGTGTTGCCACTGTTAGAGCACATCGTGAAGGACGACGTTGACGTGCTTCATCCTGTTTCACGACTCTCTGAGTGGGCCTCAAGCCGAGGACAGAAGGTGAAATATAGGTTTACGGAAGAGAAGGGAAATGTGAGCTGTGTGATCGAGTTGAGACAAGGGGAGGGAGGGGAAATCAGGGTGCTGGAGGACGCACGTGTGACAGATATTAACAGAGGCCAGGTAACGAGATTGGAAGTCAAGTTTTCAGCTGCTGAAAAGGCCATCAACTTGCTTCGTGTATGCTAAGTCTTTCTTATTACATTGTCTGCTTTTCATGTTTCAATTTCTATGCTGCATTTTCATTAATCCATGCATCCTGGCTCTAGCTACCTACTTACATCATACCTGCTGAAGCGCTTCGCAATACATCTACTAATACTTAATTTACGCGTAAACCTTGTTTGCGTAGCCGTTCCCACATGAGAAAATTGCAAATTTGCTGGCCAGTCAAAACGAATCTCTTTCACCCCTTTTGCATCCTCTTTCACACTCCGATTCGATTTTTCCATTATAAGAAGGGTCTCTCATCTGCAAACGTCGAGCTTCGCAAATAAAGGCACCTGAGCCGCAGAGCATAACGAACGATCGGATCTGATCCTACACTAATCACTAGTCCGTGAATGAGTACTTGGAGATCAGATGATTTCGCTCGCGAAGGGTTGAAGCCGGACAATAAGTATCATATCCATAACAAAATCAAATTCGTAATCTTGAAAAAACAACAACTTACCGAAAGCCTCGCAGAAGTCGGGAATTTTAACGCACGAATTAGCTTTAAAATGACCTTACTATATTATCCATGTAGCGAGGCATCATCAAATAAACTGTAACTCGTCATAAATAAATTCCAGAAGTACATGATAATAAATTCTGACACCAGAACAAACATTAGAACTTTATTGTCTGCGATGTAGGAGGTCCAGAGACTCCAGAAGGTGTCAAGGGTAAAGGCCTTCGAGGCGTAGGCATCGGTGACCTGCGTCTGGGTACTCTAATAGTCACAGTCTGTTCACTATAAAGGCGTTCACCATTGAAGACCACCTCGTACTGGGGTGGGAGCACTCCGAAATCGACACTAGCATCAGTGTCTATTCGACCTGCGTCGATTTCATGTCGTGGCAGGCGACCGCCAGGGGCTATACCGTTACGTGATGCCAGTGGTGCTAAAGGGCTGTGTGTACGTCCAGGCGATAGATTGGAGGCTGGTGGCCCAAGAACCACGGGAACTTTCCGTGGTGTATAGTCAGAGGTGGCGTCTGTTACGGTATAGGCGGTGGGGCTATAATACCGGATATCACGACGATGACGCCGTATAAAAACCCATACAATCAAGCACAGCACGATGCCTCCGAGAATTCCTCCTACGATGGCACCGACAGGCGGTTTGGAGACAACAGGTGCAGTTGTGCCCGACTGGGATGCCTTCGGAGTAATAGAGGTAGAGGACGGACCGGGTACTAACATAGCATTCTTTTCAACCTGTAGGATAAACCCGGCCACCGTAAACTCCGAGTGTCCGCCATACCGTTTATCAGGGTGGTTTTTCAAGATAATCGAATGCACGCCTGGTGTGTCGAAATGTGTATAGAACAAGATGACCTGCCAGTTCGGTGAGGGCCGAAGTGCAGATGGATAGGCTCACACTCACCGAAGGACTCCTACCATCGGCAGTTCTGTTGACAACGTCTACCTCCCGCCAAAGATAGCCTTCCAGATCATCACAATCTACACATATTTTGACTTTCCCCCCGCAGCAGCTACGAACTCCATAGTAGTAGAAAGCATTGGCAGGTTCTGTAAGGGAAAAAAAGGTAAATGTCATTTCTACGACGAGAAGGAAAAGGGCCTCACCAGGGAAAATGAAAGTTACGTTGGCTGTAGGGTCTTGTGTAGTTAATAGAGTCCCGCTTGGAGCGACATTGGAAGTACTCTTGTTCCACGATCCCCCATATTTGAGGAAATTAGTTTGTGTGTTACTATAGGTTATGTTAAGAAGTTGCATTGTGAAGCTGCAGCAGTGAGGCAAAGAATAAGGCCAGCGACTGTCGACAACTTGAAGTGGCAGAAAAGAACCTTTGGAGATGACAATACATGTACAACACCTTTGGATTAAATGGGGTGGTACCAGGCGGCCTTCGTATCATAATTGAAAACAAGGAAAGGTAAACGAATATGAACTTGCCATCATAATTCAAGTTGAAACAACCCGGTAATACATGCTGCTTATCGATTTAAAATAGTCTTAGTAAAGCTCGGGATTACCAAAGTACTTTTTTGCGTGGCTTGTAGCAAGTAAACTCCTTCAGCGAGTTGAGACGACGGAGGCCGTGGGCGTTAATTGATGCAGGGTGCTAATGGTGGACCACTGCCAAAACTCGGCCCGATCTGTCCGATCTGACTATAGTCACGTGTGACCCGCGTTTAATCTTATCTTCCACCCTAACGAGTCCTGCGAGTACCTATAAAGCCGGCTTGCCAGGCTACTTCCACCCTCTCTCTTTACCAAACAGCGATTAAATTGCCGCTGAGACAACAGACCTGGTCAGCGTACTCGCCAGGAAATGGAAGAGGCCATACACATCATCAAAGCACCAAGTTACCGTGGGTACTCTTGGTCAGATGTCGGTATGAATTATCCTGCACTTCCTATGGATACGCGGTGAAGCTAGGCCAAACTAAACACTCCGTATTCGGGAGTATTACCATCACTTTTTCTTGAGCTTCAAGTGCCATCCCTACCGTCGTTCCAGGTCCTCGTCTGTCGTTCAGGCTTCGTACCAGCCTGCTTTTGACCATCATGCACCCCAGTACTTGGGATGCAAACTTCATTCCTGCGTCCTAGTCTCCTTTTTTCCTCCCACACTATGCAGTTCTAAATGGGGAGGTAAAGTATCCATGCCTATTCCCTCTTATACCGCGCTCTCTTCTGACCCATATCAGTTCCTCAACTTTCTCATCTCTATGTTTTCGGCAGCCGGCTCTTGTCAACTGGCTATTTTTGAGAATCGAATGCCCTCGACACGGAGAAACCTCGGCATTCGTGAACCAGCTGCTCTCCCGTTTGCGAGGATCGTCCGGTTAGCATGATACTAAAGGACTCCACGCCGTGGAGTCTCCACATTCCCACTTGCTATGTCTCTGCTGAAAGTATCTGGAACAAAGATCGTCGATGAGGAGGGTAAAGAGGTCATTCTGCGAGGAGCAGGTCTAGGTGGTTGGATGAAGTAGGTGTTTCTTCTCCTCACTTGTCAAAGTCGCTTCTAATTGCCGTAGTATGGAGAATTTCATTTCAGGCATGTATTATTATGTTCTCACCAGAGCGTGGTAGGAGCTGACTGCTATTAGGTTATCCTGGTTGCGAATACCAGATCCGTGATGCCCTAGCTGAGACTATTGGTCAAGACAAGTCCGATTTTTTCTTCGACAAGGTACGTAGAACTCGCCATTCAAGAATTACTCTTTTCCCAACTTTATACAGTTCTTGGAATACTTCTTCATGGATGCCGATGCAGCCTTTTATAGCAGCCTCGGGCTCAACTCTATCAGACTGCCTTTTAATTACCGCCACTTTGAAGGTACGCACTTTGCGCAGCACTTATACGTCACCTCTGTTGATTTTCCTTGGCAGATGATATGAATCCCCGCGTTTTGAAGGAATCTGGATTTAAGCACCTCGATCGGGTGATCGACCTTTGTGCGCAGCATAACATATACACCATCTTAGATCTGCACGCCACCCCTGGCGGGCAGAATACCGACTGGCATTCGGACCATGGAGGACATATTGCGAACTGTACGTCCATTATCTACGAATTGAACAGAAATATCCCTAATAGATATTTACCAGTCTGGAACCACAAAGACTTCCAGGACCGTACCGTATGGCTCTGGGAACGCCTCGCGGAGCACTACAAATCTAACAAATGGATCGCAGGTTACAACCCCATGAACGAACCCACCGATCCGAAACACACCCGCGTCGTCTCCTTCTACGACCGTCTCCACAAAGCCATCCGCGCCATCGACCCAGACCACGCCATCTTCTTCGACGGCAACACCTTCGCCTCGGACTTTAGCCACTTTGGGGACCTCCACAGGCAGTGGGCCAACACGGCCTACTCGATCCACGACTACTCCCTCTTTGGCTTCCCTGCCTCGCCAGAGGACTACGTGGGCAGCGAGCCGCAGCAGCGCAGGCTTAGACGGAGCTACGAGAAGAAACGAGAGTGGATGGACCAGCGCGGGCTCTGTGTGTGGAATGGCGAATGGGGCCCTGTCTATGCGAGGAGACAGTACGATGGGGACGCCACAGACGCCATCAACACCATGCGCTACAAGGTCCTCAAAGACCAACTCGACATCTACAACAAGGACCGCCTCAGCTGGGCAATCTGGCTGTACAAGGACATCGGGTACCAAGGGATGGTCTACGTATCCCAGGAGACACCATACATGACGCTCTTCAAGGATTTCCTGGCCAAGAAACACCGTCTTGCCGTGGATGCATGGGGCGCGGACGATTCTGCCGTCCGCCACGTCTACCAGCCGCTGATAGACCACGTCATGACGGAGATCCCGTCCAAGTTCCGGGAGCTCTACCCCTTCCCCGTGTGGAAGCTCGACGCACGGGTCGGCAGGCTCGCGAGGAACATCCTCGTTGCAGAGTTCCTCGTGCAGGAGTGGGCAGATCACTTCATTGGGAAGGACAAGGACGAGCTGGATCGCATCGCTGCGAGCTTCAGGTTCGACCAGTGCCAGAAGAGGGAGGGGCTGAACAACATTTTGATGGAAAATGCGAAACTCTTCCAGTAGTTTGACAGATGAAGGGAAGATGGTTAACATAATATGTACTAGTAGCGATTGGCAGATAGATTATCTGCCACCAATTCATCTCAATTCCGATATAAATGCTCCACGTCGATCACATTCAGAAACCAAACAAGGGTATAACAAATCAACTGCTACGAAGTCGAAAAACGGGGAATCATGAATAAATACGTTCTACCAGCCCACTTCTGGAGCCCAGTACCTCAACGGGCCCGACGTGAGGTATCTATGCGTGAAAATTGTGGGGTATCACTCAGTTTTTCCCGTTACCCTTGCCCTTCTCTGTAGCGGATGTCGATTCTGCAGCTGCTGCGTCGCTTGCCGTAGCAGAGGCCGCATCGCTAGCTAAAGTAGAGGCTGCATCGCTAGCTGAAGCAACATTCGTAGCAGATGCGGCAGCCGAAGATGCTGCTGCGTCTGTGGCTGATACGATAGCCGACGCAGTATTGCCCTTTCCACCCTTGGACGAAGTAGTCGCAGATGCTGTAGCGTCAGACGCTGAAACTACCGCCGAGGCCGAAATCGAAGCTGAGGCTGAACCAGAAATGGATGCTGAGGCTGAACCAGAGACGGATGCTGAAGCTGACGCCGCGACTGTACCGTTAGCTGCTGTTGCGGTGGCCGAAACACTCGCAGAGACCGCAGACGAGGAGGCAGTAGAGTTGCTTGAAGGCTCTCCATCCTCAGTGACAGTGAACTAACCAATGTATGAGCAAGAGCGCCTAGAACGACACAGTGCATTAAAAACTCACATAGATAACGTCATCGAGGGAACCATGCTGGGCGATAGGAACAATGAGCGGCTGGTGGTTCGCCGCTGCGTTGATGGAGCTCAGCTTGTAGAAACCAGCTGGGAGACCTTTGTCGACACTAGCGGTGACCACGCCATTGACTGCCGCTCCGTTGACTCCCTGCGATCGTTTGAACGTCAGCACCCGCCTTAACGCTGAGCAGGAGACGGAATTACCTTGAAGAACGCAAAGGTCTTTGGATCAGTGGGCGTCTTCTGGTCGAGCGAGTCCAACTCCTCAATAACAACATGCGTATGCCCTATAATTTGTCCCTGGCTGTTCAACTGCTGAGGGGCCGCGAAATAGTTGGCTGTAGCATTAACAAAGTTGCCGGTCTGCATTTTCTGAATGGCCATCGAGACATCGAACGCCGTGTTGGCCTTGATAGTGCCAAAGTTTTGTGGGTTTGTGAACTTGGAGCTCGGCATGTTGTCGACACTAGGGATCGCGCCGATAGGGATGGGATTACAGGAACCGGTCGTGATTTGTTGTCCATTGGTGATGGGAGCGTCGACGGTAAGGCAAAAGTTGATAAAGTTGTTCGTGGTCGTAAGGGACGCAGACTGTCCAGTAACCGGGGGATCTTGGCCGTCATTAGCGAATCCAGAACCAATAACACGAGGGTCGAGTGCTGATAAATGACATGTGAGCAAAATATCATACCAACACAGAAAGAACGAACTCAGAGATGTTTGAGGATCACCAGTACCCGCGGTCGAGTTACCAGAAGAAGCTGTGCTAGACTATGGAGAAGGACCTTAGCAAGCAATACGATGGCTACAGAAATGAGACACACTGATGCAGCAGAGCTGGCAGTGTTTGTGCCGCTACCGGAGTTACCATTACCAGAGTTACTACTACCGGAGGAACCCGTGGCAGACTATTGACAGCAAATTAGCGACGGCACCATAAAGAGGACCAGTTGTAAATACCGAAGCTGCCGACGTGCTTGCAGCATTTCCAGATTTTCCGGTGTTTGAGTTTCCGTTACCGGACGAACCAGTGTTCGACTAGAAATGTCATGAGTTTCATAAATAGGATACAGTTGACGACACTTACCGACGCAGCAGACGTTGTTGTTGCGCTCCCACTTGAGCCGTCTGATAATCGCCGTCAGTCGAAGATCTAGGATGCAGATAGTTATTCTCACTGTTTCCATTTGCACTGCTTGAAGAGCCGCTGGAACCGCTGTTCGCAGAGGAGTTGCCCGAGCTGTTGTTGCCATTGTCTTCAAAAAGGGTTAAAAATGAAATTCACCAAAAGAGAAGCAAAAACAGCCATACTATTTCCACTATTTCCGTTGTTATTCGAACCGGAAGTATCAGAGCCGCCGCTTCCAGCTGCAGACCCATCTGAGTTATTGTTTGAGCCATTACCTGTTCTTGACGTGAGCAAGTGTCTATCGAATGTTCATGGAGAACGTACCAGTCCCAGAGCTGCTGGAACTCGACGTAGAGGTGGCGACGACGGAAGTAGCAGTTACAGTCACTGTCTGGGTGATAACAGTCTGACTCTGAACCTATATGCATATCTTGTCAGCATCCACAAAGAACAGAAAAGCGAAATCTCTAAACCCACATCGCAGGATTGCTGATCAGACTGTTGTTGAAAGCCATGGTAAGGCGCAGCCTCAACGGCAAACGCAGAAAGATACAGTCCCAGCAAAGCAGTACAAAGAGCCTTGGAAAACATTTCGACAAAATTGCAAGGAGAGGAATGGAATTAATGAACGAGATGCGGTGAGAGCTTGAGTTTGAAAGTGAGGGAGAATAATATGAAGCAAGAGCACGACACCAGTGTCGGCGGTCGTATACGCACTGGGCGCCGGCAGAAGAGAACGATGGGAGAAAGGAAAGGGGCAGGTGGACAATCATCTTTCGTGCCTCGGTTTTAAACGACCGCGTGAGCCACCCTGCACCCTCCGTTCGGCATGCCGGCATGTGCTATGTTTGGAACGATCGTTCCTCGATCTCCTTCTTGCCATTGTTACCTGTCCTTGTCCCAGCAAACGACACAGCAGTATTCAATGGACGCATCTGTTCACAGCCAGAAAGCCCTTTCCACTGGCTGCTCAAATGGTATCCATCGTGTTCCTATCCGGGACATTGCAAAGGTTGTAGTAGTATTCACATATCCCACATCTATCTGGCATGTCAGAGATAGAACGGTATCCAGCGTCTTTGATTGAACGGGTGTGCCTTTTCATTATTCTTAGCTTCTGCCACCTCTGAGGTCACTTGCGGTCTGTTTCTTTGTGCTGAAGTTAGGAATTGAACTTGGTTTCCTCTCTGTTCGACCTCCGATCCTGAGTCAGCCTGAGTCTTTTTTTCAAGGACGAAGAGCACACTCGGCATCGTGTTAAATATCCCCTCAACTCCCATCTATCTTTATCTGGGAAAAGTTTTGCGTCTCTTGTTTCCAACGTAGCTTGGTTACAGTTAGTGCCTTGATTATATGGAAGCATCAAGTGCCGTCGGATGTGAACCTACACTACCGGATCTTAAGTACCACTCGACATCGTGGGTACCACACACTACCATCTGATGATACTTAATTGTCCGTCTAGACTCCGGATGACACTGGCGAACACACATGCCGATCTCATTATGAATCAGACGTTGACCACAACTGTCGTATGTGTTTTACAGCCATGACTCGGAACGGCAAGTGCTTGCTTCATAAGATATACGGGTTCCGTCTCGCAAAGTTCCATGCTACAGGACTTGCTACACTATTTGGAGCCTCTGATTTACCGACTGTAGCGCCAGCGCCGATCACGTAGGGCCAGTGCTATTCTAAGCTCTGACGGCAACGCGTTGTCCGTCTCGTTTGTCAAGTTAACGCACTAGCAAACACAGCGATGACAGCGTCTCTGCATTGGAACCAATACTAGTGTAAGATGTTACCCGATCATGCCAAAAACCAGTATCCTCCTGATAATGCAAAAACATGTTTGATCATGCAACAAGACTCCTGCCAACACTCAATCTTCTCCTACATACCATGACTCACCTTATCAAACATAGAATCACCTTTTAAATGAAAGTTCTTTTCACCAGAAGCAACCAGCATTGTAACTGCCTGCTTCCAACGCTTTCGAATCAGTAAACATGAACAATTTGAACAATCAACCCATTTATTTGCTGCCACCCAAAGACCATCAATCGATGGTCTTCGAAAGTTCACAGCAAAGAAAAAGGAAGATCCCCCGACGACACAAGCCAGTACTGCAGTAGCAAGGTCATCGCGCCTCCGTGTTGCAAGCAGAGCACAGAGAACAAGGGCGGCAAAAATTAGATAACCAATACGGGAGGCGGTGCCTCCGTAATAGTGGTTAAACTATTAAGAACAGATACTACACTTGATCTAAGCCAAAAGGCCAGAGTGGTGACGTTTTCGGATGTCGGGTTGAGCGTTATATACCTCCGAAGTCTGCGCACAGACCATATCTTCTTTTGGAAAGAACGGTCATCGGGCCGCCATCCCACGAACGCAGCATCGAGTTCTTGTTCAGCTTCTAGTGAATTCCCTTGTGACCGGTGCTCGAATGATTTGGGCTCAATTGCACTGCGATCAGTAAGAAATATTTTCCTCTTCAGGTTCACTGAATTTGTTTAACCCAGATCGCGAAACTTTGGTTCCCCACCTACATAGGCTACCATCTTCTCCACAAACCTGTGCTTCATAGCTGCGCAACCGACTACAAGTCATGTGTACTTTTTCTCCTACATAGCTCAGCTTAAATCAATACCAAGGCATCTCAGTTGTTGTATCTACAAAGCACAATAAAATCGTAACTGGGAAATATCACTCACGCGCTGCATCCAGGAATCTCTTTCTTTCAGTCAGGAGTGCTACAGATTCTATTGGTATCCTGTAAGCCACATGATTTCCTTTCACCGGGAACTATTCTTATCCACCCATGTACGATCTCGCCCCCGGTGTTCATCAACACCTGCTTGCCGCCATATCTGTCTCATGGGCTCAAAGTCAACTGCTTCGCAACATAGCCTAAGGTATAAATGCAATTGCAACAAAACACACCTCATGCAACAGATAACCTGGACCCGTCTACCCTGCTTCAACCGTCAGCGTCTCGCTGTGGCCGAAAGGAGCCTGTATGATGGATCCTCACTTTCATTATCCAGATCTTCTCCTTCCGATGTCTTGCCCTTCCAGGACTCGTCCATTTCATACGCGTCATACTGTTATAAATGCATGCAGTGACAAGAGCTGCCGTTAACCATTGAACGGAGAAGCTAGCCGCGATTATATTGGGGAGGTCCATGGGAATGCGACAGTAACACTTTTCCCTACAGAGAATTCAGCAAGAGAAGAATATGCGACCAAGAAAGACGATAATCAACCCGGCACCCGTGTCTCCACGCATGAGTTTCTTCGTGCTTGGCAAATAAATATGGCCAAGCAAACGTAGTATAGTCAAGGACTCAACGTATTCCCGCAGTAATATTCCATGTTCGCAAAGTCTGTTATCTCCTTATTTTCTAACATGTGTCATGGCAAATGTTAAAAGACAAACTAGAAAACATGAGCTGTCTGGGACTACTATCTAGGCACACTATTCGAGTTGGTCGTTGTGTACTACGAGAGTTGAACCAGCAAATCGGCTACAAATCTTGACGATGCGTGAGTAAGTAACATAGCCTCCCAGGGTCTCATTGTCAAAGGGACTCGTAGGCTCGCTACACTCTTCAAGTTCTGGGTTGTGTAGGTTTTGAGCACAGTATCCCTTGATGAATCGTCGGCAAAGGCCATCAATCCAGGTCTGAAAGCCGAGGAATCCACTGTTCGCCTGGGGATGAGCATATCTTAACAAGAAATCTCCCTTCTGGCTTCTCAGCCGAGCAGGGGGGAGCTTGTACTGGAGGTCGAATGAGGAAGAGTCCTTTCGGACCTGTTCAGTGACCACGTCTTCGGAGGATTCGTGCGTAGGCACAAACTTGTAGCGACAAAAGAATAGCACGATGACGTAGAAAATGGACTCGAGATCATGCCGATAGAGGTGTTTGGGTGATTGTCCATACTCGTCTTTCAAGAAGAGGTCGTACGCTGCGTAGGCCAGAGTTCCGGTGCGCTGAGTTAGGGAAACGTCGATATCACCATGTAGGGAGGACAAGTCGAAACCGTTTAGAACACCGTGTATTTGACCGTCGATGGTTCGACGCCACATGATATTCTCAACACTAATGTCTCGGTGGAGAATCCTTGGGTGATCGTACAGCCATTTGTGAACTAGATGATGATCAGAAATCGAAATTCAGCTTGAAAAGTGAAAATGATATACGCACTCTGAATAATGTCGAAAATGACCTGAGCGTACCCTTCAATCGTCGGTATTTCATGAATAGGATACAGCCTCTCCTGGACGGTAATCCTACAGACATGATGTTCATAAGCAATTGTCTCTTTCTCTGCACACTTTGCTTTCTTGAATAAAGCTGCGATATTTGCTTGAGTGGAATCTGCATCGTGGCCAAAGTCTTGACATAGGAGAATGTCTGGTAAGTGGTCTAGGGCCCAGTCAGGCTTTTTACCCGTCTTCATTGTTCGCGCCTTTTCTCTAGCTATCTTGACTATGTCGGCTTCTGATCTTCGTCCAACGGTAGGCCAGCTGATCTTGATGATCAGCTCTTTACCCCTCCACTCTTTGTAGTCCGATTGAGCCTCGAAGAAGCAAGTGTAGCGACTGGTGATAGCAGGTCGGTGATACGTAAAAGTCCGACCAAGGGTGACCTCAACCTCTTCATCACTCGTATCCGACTTCGCCTTGAGCCGAAGCTTCGCTCCTTCGCAGAAATCTCCCTGATAGAGCGGTCTCTTATCCATTACGCATCTTTTCATGTACGTTTCGTAGTTTCCAATGAGGGCCCTGTCAAGACAATATTGTTCTTGGATCCCCCGCTTCTTGAGTGTAAGGCGACTTAATCCAACGAGCAGCGCGCCAAACTCGTCCGTTATCTCTGGCAGAGTGATGGTCTTTCCCAATGAGTCTGGGCCCCGTCTGAACATATCGATCGGTTCACAGACAATAATGTTGGAGTGGTCATAGTAGATGGGTTGTATGCGTCCCACCGTAACTAAAGCACCAATGCAGTGGGTGCGGATGTCAGTGCTGGACAAAAGCTCAAGAGCGTGATGGTCACGTTGGGATGTCCTGTTACGGCGGCCATGAGATTGACCTTCTTCTGCCGTTGTCGATCCGTCTACTACAATGACTCCCTCTCCAAGAGAGCCGGGAACAGTCACATTTTCTGGCCCTTTCCTGGCATCCGAAACGTCACGCATTGCGTCAGAACGTGCATGCTTAGAGGCATGAGTTAGTTCGTTTTGATAGTGGCGCTTTTTTAAGGTCATTCCTTGCCGGGTCGATCTGACGGGAGGCAGAACATTACCAGGTTCGACAGGTGTATTATTTTCACCTCGTACATCGCCTCGAGGATCCTCGCCAGCTGAGTAGAGCTGTTAGACAGAAGAATATTATTAGAAGAAAAGAACTATACCCACCATCTGACAATTTTCTGTACCTAATGTCCCTCCCTTCATCGAGGAAAGATATGTTGGACTCGAATTCTTGCCAATGAATTGCCTGGGCCCAAGGAAAGTGACGCTCCGGCCCATTATCATCCATTACTTCAACATCGTTCCCTGAGTTGGTGAGCATTGCTCGAAGGATACCCAGGGTATCAGGAACATGCTTTCCCTTGTAGCCAAGCACCGGCTTCGCGTCTTGTCGATAGATGTCCAGTCCAGACTGGTCGGTAGCACCTAGAACGTCGAACACGCTATTACACATCACGCCGTAGGGATGGTGATACGCCTTTTCCCCAGGGTCGGTCTCGTTGCACAAGGCAACGTAGGTCTTCATGTACTGTTTGAGTACAGGGTTGTCTCTGATCGCCTTGATCTTATTGGTTATCTCGATGTCGGTCTTCCATTCAGCAGGAAGGTGAAGAATGTGTGGTAAGAAATGTTCGGTGCGGACGACAACGCGTTCTTCGAGACCTTCTCCAATGTATGAGTCAAAATGGCTGACAAGGTAATCTGCTTCGATTGCAGGATCAACAGTAGGGGCGTAATCTCTCAGTGGAGTACCTTGCACATCTGAAAGTATTTGCTGAGAGGGATATCTGTTTGATGTAGCTTTACTGCCTAGTGAGGAGGGGAGAGCAGCGCTATTGTCCACAACGTTCGGGAACATACCGATGCTGAGAAGAAACTGAGAGGGTTAGAGCGAAAAAAACAAGGGTCAAGAAACAATATAGTACTGGCAGACTTTTTTGACGTGTTTCAAGGTCGTGTAGAGTCTGATGATGAGTCTAGTGTAGGTACATAGTAGAAGTTGGAGCTAAGCCTGTGAAAAGCACGTGGTCGTGTGCCACCATCTCAGGTTTAAGGGTCTTCTCGTTTTGTCCAGCAGTGACGTCCTCCCGAATGGTAACATCTCGTTTGCTTTTCGTTATTTCGGATTTCCTCGTCAGTTTTCGTAACCACTCTGCAATATAAAGAATCGCGCCCGCGTAAACGTGGAGATCGACTTATTTACCAGTCTTGCTATTGAAGTTGCCACTTGATTGTACTCGCAAGTTCGGGCTGGTGTTTCGGCCCATGGAATACGGTATGAGATAGCCAATGACTCGATGTGTATATGCAATTGTATTCTATGTTCATAAGTAGTCCGGTGTTTACTCGTTCAGAAAAATATGTTATGGGAATGATAAGAAAACATGAGTTGACTGGGACTAATTATCTAGTAATAGGCACACACTATTCGAGTTGGTCGTTGTGTACTACGAGAGCTGAACCAGCAAATTGGCTACAAATCTTGGCGATGGCTGAGTAAGTAACATGGCCTCCCAGAGTTTCATTGTCAAAGGGATTCGTAGGTTCGTTACACTCTTCAGGTTCTGGGCTGTGTAGGTTTTGAGCACTGTATCCCTTGTTGAATCGTCGGTAGAGGCCATCAATCCAGGCTTGAAAGCCGTCAAAGCCACTGTTAACCTTTGGATCGGTAGGTATGAACAGAAACGATTCCTTTTTTTCTCTTAACTGATCACGAGGGAGCCTGAACCACGAGTCGAATGGGGAGGGGCCCTTTGGGACTTGTTCGGTGACCACGTCTTTGGAGAATTCATGCGTAGGCACGAACTTGTAACGACAAAAGAGAAGTAGATTGACGTAGAAGATGGACTCAAGATCATGTCGATAGAGGTGTTTGGGTGGTTGCCCATTCTTGTTGTTCAAGAGGTCAATCGCCATGTAGGGCAGAGTTCCGGTGCGCTGAGTTGAGGAAGCACCAATAGCATCCCGGAGGGAAGACAGGTCAAAATCATTCAGAACGCCGCGGATACAACCGTCGATGGTGTAGCGCCACATAATATTCCCATGACTTATGTCTCGGTGGAGGATCCTCGGGTGATCATACAGCCATTTGTGAACTAGACGACAGTCAGAATCGCAGTTCAAAAGTGAAGATGGTATACGCACTCTGAACAATGTCGAAAAGGACTTGAGCGTGCTCCTCGGCCATCTGCAATGTCTCAAGAGGATACAACTTCTCCTGGACAGTAATTCTACAGACACGGTGTTCATAATCAATCGTCTCGTTCCCTGCCAACTTGGCTATTTTGAAGAAAGCCACAAGATTTGCTTGAGTGGAATGTGGGTCGTAGCCAAAGTCTTGACTTAGGAGGATGTCCGGCAGATGGTCTAGGGCCCAATCTGGCTTCTTCCCTGTCTTCATCGTTCGCGCCTTTTCCCTAGCGATCTCGACCAGCTCGGCTTCCGATTTTCGGTCAATGGCAGGCCAGCTGATTTTAATGATCAGTTCTTTACCCTCCCACTTCTTGTAGTCCGATTGAGCCTCGACGACGCAGGTGTGGCGACCGATAATAGCAGGTTGGCGAGATATAAATCGTCCAAGTGTGACCTCAACATCTACATCACCCGTCTTCAGCTTAAGGGGAAGCGTCACCCCTCGGAAAATATCTCTCAGATCAAAAACTTTCCCTCCCTCGCGACACCTATCCATATACGTTTCGTGGTTCTCGATGAGGGCTCTGTCAACGCAAAATTGTTCTTGAATCCCTCGTTGCTGGAGCGTAAGTTGACTGAATCCGACAAGCAGCGCACCAAACTCGTCTGTTATTTCTGGCAAAGCGATAGACTTCCTCAGTGATTTCGGAGATTTCGGTTTGAACATTTCAATCGGTTTGCAGACAATGATGATGGAGCGATCGTAGTAAAGGAGTTGTATGTGTCCCACCGTAACGAGAGCACCGATGCAGTGGGTGCGGAACCCACCGCTGGACAGAATCTGGAGGGCGTAACGGCCACATTGGAGCATCGCTTCACGGCGCGCCTCGGTTATTTCTTCCGCGGTCGGTATGTCTAATGCCCAATTTTTTTCTTTGGCAGTGCTGAGAGCCACCGAATGTTCCGACCCTTTCCTGCCCTCCGAAACGTCAGGCGCTGCCTCGGTGCGTGCGCATTTGGAACTAACACTAGGGGACCCCTCCGGAGAGCTACGCTTCTTTGAAGTCGATCCAGTATGCGATGAGCTGACAGCCGACAAAGTGCTGTTGGCGTCACGGTGTACAGTGGGTTTATTGTGTACTATGCCCTTGGGATCCTCACCGGCTGAGTAGAATGATTAGTCAAGAGAATTATAGAGAAAAAGGTGACACTCACCAGCTGACAAAACTCGGTACTTAACGTCGGTCCCCTCGTCGAGGAAACACACGCTGGGCTTGAATTCTTGCCAATGCATTGCTTGCGCCCAAGAGAAGTTATGCTCCGGCCCATTATCTTCCATTCTAGTGACGTCGTTACCCGAGCTGGTGAACATCGCGCGAAGAACACCCAGAGTATCAGGGACATGGTTCGCTTCGCAGCCAATCACCGGCTGCGGGTCCTGTCGATAGATGCCCAGTCCAGATTGGTCGGTGGCACCTAGAGCGTCAAACGCTCTATTACACATCACGCCGTAGGGATAGTAATATGCCTTTTCCCCAGTATTCGTCGCATTGCATAGAGCGACATAGGTCTCCACATGCTGTTGGAATACAGGATCATCTCTGATCTCGCGAATCTTCTGGTTTATTTTGTCGTCCGTTTGCCAAGCAGGAGGAAGATGAAGAATGGTAGGAAAGAAATGTTCGGGGTGAACGAAAACGCGTTGTTCGAGATCTTCTTTAATGTATCGGTTGTAATGTTCGACAAGGTGATCCGCCGTGGCTGCAGGATTAACAGTTGAAGCGTGGTTACTCTGTGGAGTACTCTGCACAGCGGAGAGTATCTGTTCTGTGCGAGATCCGTTTGGTGGAGTTTTCCTCCCTGCAGCAGTGCCCTCGTCCGCAACATTGGAAGGCATGGTGATGTTGGGAAAGAATTGGGAAGGGTAGAACGAGGGAAGGGGGTCAAGGAATAATATAGCGGTAGCCATGTTGACGTGTTTTTAAGGTGGCGGAGAGTCCAATGCAAATACAGGAAGTTGTAGCAAGTGGCAAGTGTGCTGTCGAGGGCACGTGGTCGTGTGGCGTCCACATCGGACAATGCCGCTCGACGCCCTCCCGACGCCCTTCTCTGAATTTCATTGTACTCATAGGCCTTTGAAAAACCTCTGTCAATTATGTATAGATTACATTGATTGGCGAAGAGCATTGCGTATGGGGCTGTTCAACTTCGGACGCCCCAAAACTCGGTTCTCACAATATCATCATTGTCTAAACCTATCTTCCAAACATTATCTCACCAAGTCTCGACTTCTCACACAGCTCCCCCTCGAGGAGATTGTGGCATTGACAAGCTGTGGTGTACTTATTGAGCAGCATTTCCATTTGCAAATTTCTTGCATGCCGCCAACATACCAATTTTACGTCCCATAGACCCAAAAATCAGGCCGGCTGTGGCCAATTTTCGTCTGTGCCTTCAGATAAGATTTCCAAGCATGTTCTCTCAACTGGAAGATCTTGGTCCAGAAGATTGGTCAAGGCGATGATTCCTTGTCTGTCTCACAAAATGACGCAGCTACAACGAAATGAATAGAAATAAAAGGAAGCCTGAGCATGCGCCAAGCCTTATATTGTGTCTGGTATTCCTAAGGCTGCAAGATATCTGCTTCTCAGGAACTTACAACATGGGAATTGAATGTACCAGATAAGCTCGGAAGAGACACCTGGAGACGGCTCCGAGTCATCTGATCCCCCGATGAAATTTTAGGTCAAGAAGTGCAATAGGTGATTACAGATATAACCATTCCGAACCATGTTGTGATTTGAGTGCGATGCACTTCCAGCTGTTAGACTGATGGTCACTGGGCAGACAAACTCACGAGGAGTTTCTCGTGTCTGCATACTGTATTTATACTATGTACTTCCTAATATATTCCCTTTCTACCCATTTCCTCCGCCTTCTATACATTTCCTCCACTTTCTTCCTTACTCAGCATGCCGAGACATGCCGTATCACCCGAATATTCCAACAAACCAAGTAGCCATTATTTTGACGCAAAAATAGGACGGGGCCAAGTAAAGCCATCAGAGGGATGATACCTATCGCCTGCAACACACAGAAAGGGTGCTTCTGTTCGATGATCTTGTGGTCAAGATGACGTCATGTGTCCGAAAAATCAATTTCTGTGCCATCTTCACGTCTTCTGGCGCTCATCGTAGTCCTTGAGAGATGAGGTGGACGGGTAGTTCTTTCAAGTTGTCTTGGTAAGCTAGATAAACGATACGTACTACAATGTGAACGTGGTGCTTTATATCCGCACCAGCCATGCATAGAGGATACGAACTTCTTTCTAGCAGGAGTCCAGGCGGAATGTTTAAGTGCATTGAGGTCAAAATAGCTCTAACAGGTCGATCGATGGATCCCATCTACAAACGGAAATCAACTTCGCGAAGAAAAATAGTTGCCGTCTTCCCTACCAACCCACTTTTTAGTAATAGTGGAACGACAGGACGGTCGGAAACCTTCCCATGAGTTTAAATATCATCCAGTGTGGAGACTTCTTTCTGACTCTACCTTCTGAATGTACGGTAGTGCCTTTTCCCGCAGCCATCTTACCCTCTCCTCATATATTAGCATCTTATTCTCCAGGTGCTCGATGAACAGGTTGGATTACCAAAGCAGTATCAGTGTCAGGGAAGTCCAGCAAGGGAAGAATTTCGATCTGTGATTTACCTTCAAAAGATGCTCGTATAATGGCCAACCTTGCGCTCTATGACTCCCCATGTTAGCTGTTACAGATGGATAACATTATCTGGGTCAGTTCCGCTGGATTTCCCCTCTTTTATTCTTGAGGAGCATGCGTCAGAAGCAATCAGCCTACAATTTTTGTCTTTGAGGCTCTCCCCAAGACCATATCGTGCTTGCGGACAATACTCAACACGAACCAGACCCATCGGCTAAATGGCTATAACGAAGATGCGTGAGGCCTTTTTTTCATCAAAATTTCTAGTACATTTGTGGGCGACAAACCTTGACCTTCCCTAATGCTTGTCTCTTATCAGATGTTCTGATGCAAATTCGGGCTTCAAGTGGGAGGCTCAAGCATCGTAGCAGACTCGTTCCAGTTCGGATCGTAGGTTAACGATTCTTCCCCACGTTCCAGCGGCAAATCACATGGACCACAGTGCTTCTAATAAAAACCACCACCCAATTCTACTCCCTTCCGCCCTGAACGATGATCAGGTTCGCGTTTCTTGCTTTCCTCTACCTGCAGTGTGCCCAAGGGAGCAACATTGTCTTGACAAACGATGACGGCTGGGCTGTGGCATTGGTCCGAGCTCAGAATGATGCACTAAAGGTCGCGGGGCACAATGTAGGCATAACCATCTCTGCAGGTGCCTTCATGAACGATTGACAACAGGTGGTACTCTCATGCCCAGCGGAAAATGAATCGGGTACAGGATCTTCTAGTGCACCAGCTACAGTGCTCGCCTCTCCGTGTGAGTTTGACACATGTCCAGCTGGATCTCCTGCCGAAGGCTTCAACGCGTCCGACCGTGAGTCGACAACGTTCCTTGAGCGCTCTTGGAGTGTGAATAGCATGCAGCTCACTTGAATTACGTCAACGCATTCCCTGTCGACTCGGCTCGGTATGGAATCCAGACGCTCGCACCCAAATTCTTTAATGGTAGTGCACCTGATTTCGTCGTCAGCGGTCCGAACGTTGGCAGTAAGGAAGCAGATGCGTAAGCATTGATACATCTGCTAACACCTATCTTGCACAGATAATTTGGGGTCCACCGTGCTCGTCTCTGGCACAGTGTCAGTTTGCATTTTCTTCCACCCTTCAGCGGCCAGCTCATCACGTTTCTTTGAAAATTGTACAGTGGTGCAGCATGCGAAGCAGCCCGTGAAGGAATCCCCTCCATCGCCTTCTCTGCAGCAACAGGTTCCCAAGTGTCGTACACCACCCTCGAATCTAGTCCAGACTCATCTGGCAGCCTCGCGGCACAAATATATGCTAAATTGGGTGTCCGATTCGTGCAAGCGCTGACGGCACCTGGAGGAACGATTCTCCCGACGAACGTTAGCGTCAACGTGAACTTCCCTTCGACGGACCACTGTCCAGACGCGTCGAATTTCAGCTTCGTGCTGTCCAGGATTAACGAGGATGCAAATGCGACAGATGTGGAATGGTGTGGAACAACACATTTGCCTACAGAGTCGAACGTCGTGAATCAAGGGTGTTTTGCTAGCGTGAGCGTCTTCAATGCGTCGACCAAAAACGATGTAGATGCCGAAACACAGGCGTTTGTATTGGGTAGGATCAATGGAAGTCTGATTTGTTTGTCCAATGGTGGGAGCAGCAATAGCGTGACAATGATGACAACGACGAAGACGGTGACGACGATAGCGGCGGCAATGGTGATGGCGGTAATGGGATAACGATGATGATTGTAACTGTACCTTATCGGACTGTGTTTATTCCAGATTGCCTGATTGCGACGTCAGCGCCTTCATCTCTGCCTCATTGTTTCTGAGCGGGCCAGTGAAGACTCGGTATTTTGAGAAGGCCACAAATGATGGTAACGCTGAGCGAAATCTAGCTTCTCGAGGTCGACGGTGTCCTCGAGTAGAGATCTTCGCCTGAGCAAACCTTAGTCTTCATAAGCATCTATCGTAAGGTTAGCAGACATCAAGCAGACATAGTGTCTGTAGAAGACCATGAGAACCGATTTTGAAGCTTTCAATACTTTTTAAGGGGAGAACTCTTACTCACGGGGAAACACGGTAGTATTGTTTCCCTGCCCAACTTGCAAGCGTATCGTGTTGAGGGAGTTTAAGAATGAGAGAAAATCCCAACATAACTGGCATGATATATTCAGGTGAGGTATTGTAGAAAGGGGAGTGAAAGGCGCAACATGTTTGTCCCAGCTTGATGCGCCTCTTTCCCGAACGGTCAGCATCGAGTTCTTGGCCAGTGCCAACTTGTGTTTTTTTCAGTAGAGGCTGGTGCTCAGCGAAATATCGAACCTCTCCTGACTTGGAACATGTTGCACACGCGTAATTGCAGCATATCCTGTTGCTTTTTGACTCACCGACCCTATTCACACTGACCTGCGGTTGTTTTTCAGATGGCCTCCAGATGGGGCGTTTTTCGCCTAGCAAGGAACGGAGCTGAAGCACTTTCCTGGAAACGTCAGTTATCACCCTCCTCGTGTACATTTTAGAAGGGACAGCCGTTGGGAACAACTTGCTGAGAGGTACATATATCATTGATGTTCTACGGAATGCCACACAAGTAACTAACGGTATTCTAGAAGTCCTATCCGGGGTCCGTAATGAAGAAAAGGTGATGGAATGTGCAGAACACCCACACTAGGCTGGCATAATAATGGTCACCGACATCTCGTATTCCTGGTCACTTTCCCGGCACCTTCCTGGTAGGGCTTTCAGGTATTCACGAGTGGGTGCTGTCACGACGTCCTTCTTATCTGTTCCAAAGAGCTGCCGACAACCAATTGCGATAGATTCCAATCGTTGCAGCGTTCGACCCTTGTCGCCTTCCGGCCGGAAGCAGCGAGACTCAATCATATCCTTGACGAACTCCTCATACGCAGTCATGTTGTGGACTAGATACATCGAATCCGTAAACGGACCTTCCGGCCTCCTACCGTCATTCGTATGATGCTCACTATTCCATACCAGTTCAAGGTCTTTGAGTCTTGGTAGCGTTGGAAACCTACGGCTGTAATCATTCACTCGGGGCGTGCGTGTCAAGTCTCGCATGAGGTTATGTGACAGCATGTACCCGTCGTAACCGTCAAGCGTACTCGATGCCTCATGTACAACAAGACGGGTCAATGTAGGTAGCTCTATGAGCACCCGCGTCAGTGCTAGATCATGGGAGGGCATTTTGCTCAGCACGAGCGAATGTAGTCGGTGGTTCGCCAGTGAAGGCAGCCAATCGTACTTGGTCACCCGACTTTGGATCTCTCGGATTCCATAGCTTGCCAGGTTGACTTCGAGTGCCAAATGACGCAAGAAAGGCATTTCCAATACTTGCAGCAGAGTCTCGGTGTGCGTACACGAGGAGATCTTCAAGGCACGGACATCACTCGTCGCTATCGATGGTTTCAAGCCACTCGATGAGTCGCAGTTGCCTGATATCACTGCACGCCGTAACTTCATACAAGCCAGATTTGAGAGAACGGCATCCATCTCGCAATCATGGAACTCAACGCACTTGAAGCTATTGATGAGCCATGGTCTGGGTCGCGGCTGGAAGAGATTACTGGCGATCGGGATGGTGTCTCGCACCTCAAGCAAGTCCTTGTAGGTGGCTGAGGTGAGGAGGAGCGTCTTACCAGAGTAATCTTTAGACTTCTGGACGATGACGCCAATCGTGCGGGATGTTAGATGGTATTCAAGGAGGAAAGGCTGGCAGTCAAAGACGGGTCTATAATCTGTGTCCACAGGCCCGACGAGACGACGATATCTCTTCCTCAACTTCTCACATTTGCGGGAGATCCTTCTTGCTTCTGGAGATTCTTGACTGAGCGCTTTGTACAGCTCTTTGGAAGTCTCCGTCCAGGGGCTGTTGATCTTCTGGGGCTCAGACGTGGCATCATTCGGCCTGCTGTACGGGGTAGGTCTAGCGCTCTGACTTTGGATGCTCTTAGGCATTCTGAACTTCAGAAATCGTCAGTCGATAGCTCCTCAACTCGCACATGAAGACTTACTCAAACTAGCGTATGAGTTGAGACTCAAATCTTGGGAAGCTTGTGTAGCGGAGGTTTGAGGATGGATACAATACAAGAAACCTTGTGGCTCTAATATGTGTTCACACGCTGCAGCCCGTCGTATAACGAACTCAAGAAAAGGCTTAGTAGTGGTGATGGTGGGTGAAAGACAACTGTTGCGCTGGCCCACCCTGGGTCCACCAAGGCCTATACATGCGGTTCCGGCGCTGCTTCGATTGCCGAGTTGCCGGGCACTGCCACCCAATTCCCCGACAACGATGCATTATGAGTCACCAATATTCACTAGGTTTCTTTCCCCAAATCTGGTTACAACATCGCTGGTGCTGGATTTCTCGAAGGCGTCTATAATGGGCCCTAATCTCTCGGCGGTCTTCAATTTCTTGATTACCAGCCGGCGGCCAGGAATCACACAGGCGGCCTGCCACTCCACACGAACTTTCAATGGGAGTCTCTTCGATGATACTGGTCAGGTTACCTCTACTTCTTCGTGTGTTAGTTTCCAAATGGTGGCGTGGTCACTCGTGATCCCTATGTGGTTTGGTGGCACGGTCTGATGATTCTCTGGTCCCTCAAATCCCGATGATGCTCTCCGGACCGCTCTGCCTATTTCTCAGGTGATGTTCTCTGTATTCTCTATCTGTCCGTCCCAGCAACCATCGCGGAGAATTCCTATCTTCAAAGGGTATAAAAGATATCATCATAAAATGACACGCATTGAAAAACACTCGTCATGTTCGTCTTCGCAGGAGTCGTCGCAGGACTTATAAAATCAAGCAGCCGGACCGCAGAATACACGGTCGAACGCAACGACGGCGGCACAGATGATTCAGCATTTATCTTGAAAGCATTTGCGGATTGCGCAGAGGATTCGGTGATAACATTCGCTGAAGCTAATTACAGCGCGTATACCCCGATGTCTTTTATGGCCTTGAGTGCGTGTTACAGCAATAGCTCTTTCCCTAAGTTCCATTTTTGAACTGTCTTGGCAAGGGAACGTTATGATAAACCTGAACAGAAACCTCAACCTTCCCAATAATATCTCCCCCAAGTCCAACAAGCCATCAACTTTAACAAACAACCCACCAAGTGTACGCGCGTGGCTCTATCAAAATTTGCCGCTAACACCGTACCATCACCTAGACTTACGCGACAACATGGTTCTATTTCAGTGGGTCAGATGTACAGCATATCGGCTCCGAGAGCGACGAATGGGGAAGATTCAGTGGTTTTGGACAACAGTGGTGGGATGTCGGAAACCGTGTACGGCCAGACTTTCCTTTCTATTCCATCAAAAGCGTTCTGAAGTAGTCTTTCAGACACTCAGCCAGCTCGCGACGTTCAATGTTACCAATGGGCTTTTGCGCGGTCTTAAAGTCATAAAGTCTATAGCTTGGGGTTGGAACCTCCCTGGTCAAAATATACGTGTCGAGAATCATTTTGTGGATGCCAAGCCTGATAATGGGACGAGGAGCGACACCACAGTAAGTATGAAGGACTTTTGCTTGCTGCGTTTCTTAACCCTCCTGTGGAGTTTCCCTTTCAATACGGGAGAAATTTGAGAACTCCACGGAGCCCACCGAAGCTAACATGTACATCATGCAGAGGTAGCATTAACGTATCGGGACAGAATATCACCATTGATGGGTATACAATGGCCAGCAAACTTTTTGAAATCACTGTCATTGATGCTTGTTCCCTCAATAGCTATTACGGGTATAACGGTGACGACTGTGTCTCAATTGTCAACGGCGCTAAAGCTATTCTTGCACAGAACGGATATTGTGGATTTTCATCTCATGGTTTATCTATTGGCTCACTAGGCAAAAATAGCGCGGTCCAGACAGTGCAAGACGTTGTATTTAGTATTGGACGATGGAAGGGGCAGTGTACGGTGCTCGTGTTAGTCTATCAGATTACTTGAAAGATAATATCGTCGCTGATTGCTATTTTGTGGTTCAGAAGTTGGACCAGTGGCCGAGGATACGTGACAAACGTGACCTGGGAAGATATCATTCTCGAAGGTATCTTAACGGGTATCTTGATCACATAGAAGTAAAGAAAGATTTTTTCTTCTCCCTCTTCAACTGACAATGTCGTGTGCAGCTATTACGATCAAGATAAGGGTGCCCAGCTGGAGAATACCAACCGAACGAGTACACAAACTTCAAACTTTAATAACAAAAACTCTACGAGCACGCTGGCTAAGAATTGGAGTACGAGTCTGATATTTCAAGTTATCTTCTCCCGCTGAAGATCTTGTCATACTTAGCTGACGGCACCTGCATAAGCGACCCGTGCTGGAATTACGTCGAAGGTGGCGATGCAACGCGGGCCATCATATTCGATCTCTTCTCGGGCCAAGGCAAGCAAGCCGGTCAAAAATTCCTTGACATGCCCTTGTTCTTAGACATCACCTCATGACTAGCACTGAATCTCAGCTTTGCGGGGATTAATGTCACCCCGAACGACTCATCAAGGCAAACAATTGTTATTTGCGATCCCGCTACACTGGCCGAAGCAGAGCAAGAAATGCTCGGATTCAATTGTACTGACGGTCCTCTCGTCGCGACAATGATTGAACCTGTGGAGGAGGATTCAACAATGCATAGGGGAGTCGGCATGCCCGGGATATTGCTGCTTGGGACCATGCTACTTCTTAGCATTTGAAAATCACCAACAGCGATAGTCTGGGCCCCGCTAGGTCATCTAGCAACAAGCGTCGCTATGGTCGCATGTTATTTATTTAAACCATACATTGGAGAATGAAATACCCTGTCGGTGCCCTCCTTATTGCCATTGCCATCGCTAGCGAAGATTTGTCCACAGATTCTATTGGCGCCATTCCTGTAGGCTTACAGACATCTTGGCATATCCATGGATAAGCATCTTAACGTCAGATGCCGTAGTCAAGCGGCGAGGTTCTTTGGCATTAGCAACCGAGAAAACAAAGCTTAGGACTTGCTCATACCGCCGCAGCTTTCTGGCTGATATCAGCAACGCGGAACTGCAGAATTCAGCTGTCAAAATTATGGCTAAGCGAATACTTGTTTAAATCTGGCAATGCAATACCCAAAATATGTCTGCGATCTTACCTTAGCATCAATTTTTGTGGCTTCGACCTCACCACCAAGCTGCTATGCTATTCATTGCTTCAACCGCTTGTTAATGCAGGGCTTTGTTATCAGTAGGAGCCGTGGCCTTTTTGTACCTTCCCTTGTTTTGAAGTGGTGCGAAAGACGACTCCGCGGTGCTCTGAAGATGGATTTCCCCCTACTTGCGATACTGTGGGATTCCAGTATACCGACTATCAGTCTGCGGCATAGATATAGTGTAACTGCAGTCCCCACCTCAGTCTCAAGTTGACAGCCTTTTGAAATCTGAGCACGAGGAGCATGTACGACGTGGACCGCTGACACACAAGACCAGTAGCCGACTTTTCGGCAGGCGAATTGTTCTCCAAAAATCACCTTCTCACAAAAGTACACCACCAGGTAGTACCTATGCTGGATTCCCAAGAAGTGGCGTGTCATTCACTAAACGCTTCATTTGCCTCACTCTCACAAGGTCCAACCCACACAAGACTCCAGGCTCGAACGTTTGATTCATTTTTCATTTGTCACTGAAGAGGCCTTGACTATCAAAACTCTCCCAAATCAGCTGCAGAAATGCTTTTGGTCTACTTGGTGCCCCCTCTTCATACGGCTTTCGCTATCAAGGACACAAAAACCAGGACCCGAGCTATCGATTATGGCAGTATTCCTACTACTGGTATGTATCCACTGCTACCGATTTGAGGATATCTCCGGCTCATATTGAAAATTCAGGGGAGAATGTACCTCCCTGTGGCTTCCTAGAGAAGAAGTGTTCAGATCCCTAGAATTGGGGTAAGACTGCACTCCGATGGATTGCAAACTGAAGACTCGATAGAATCTGCGGGTTATAACGGACGTCATGAGTCAACATTTTCCATGCGTATGATAACAGCATTGATGCTTCAGTAGTTATTGCAGATGTTTTAGACACCGCATCTATAAGACTTCGTTGGTCCTTCCGGAAGGAATGTATTATTTCAACAACACTCTGTAAGTCGTAGGGCTCATGTTGCCGAGAAACCGCACTAATCTCACTTCTTCATAGGCAATCGTCGGATGTTATCCTTTGCGTAGGCTTCCATAACTCTTGTTATTTAAACGACTCGTATTCGATGATTGAGGGTACCGGTCTTTCAAAAACAACGTTCCTTATCACCGCGAATGGAAGTGCTGATGCTGAAATCCGTTTCGATGGAAGGCAGGCCGCAGAAGGAAGACCTGTGAATGGTTCTGTTTCTTCTGGTGCTACCTCCGTTAATGTCAGGACGCCTGTGACATTCAGGTTCGTCAGGTGGTGCAGCTCTATAACAATGCAGGCCATCAAGCATGGCGTACTACTTACATCGAATCGCAATTATTGCTCTCGGGAATAGGCTTACTTTTGATTTCCTAATTGGTTTGACATAATGAGAGGATGAATCAGGCGAGTGAATACTATGTTCAATGTTAGATTTTTGAATTTTACTGTCTCTTTGTGGTTCGCTATTCTTACAATTAACTTTTGTAGGTGAAGAATTACACATTGAACGCGTCAATGAGCGGAAGGCATAGGCAATGTCGCCTTTAGAATGGCATCAACGCTTGCTGCACCGACAATCAATCGATCAACAGCGGGCCCCGGGCGTAGCCACCCCGATATCGCGCTTGTTCTTGGTATGGTCGTTTGAGTATAATAACTATAGTCTTTATACTAATCATGAAAGTGGGTATGCCATGGGTGATCACCTGTCGACAAGCGTCCGCGTCACGGACGACACAGTCAGAATAAATTTTTCAAAATATCTGGACACTTGTCTAGTTTTTTTTTCAGACTTAGGATCTACGCCACCATATACTTCTGCAACGAAGAGCGAACCATAATGTCATCTCTTTACAATGCCATCGGTTATCTATGGTTTACCGTCCATTTGATACCCGCCCTCATTAATTTCAGAGAAACCTTGGCAGTCCTACAACGACATGGCGTTCCATGCCTCATGTTTGTTCTATTTCTATTTGGACCCGATTATCCGCTGACATGCCGAGCTTTGTATAGATGCGTACTTCAACTTGATGGAGGTTAGTCCGCCTGTCCAATAAGCTCTGCTCCCAAAGTGAACTGGGGAAAGATATTCTATGAGGGCTATTACGGATACAATTCGTTAGTTTTTTGACAATGTGGGATGAATATTTAGGGACGACATAGACATGAGGACGATCAAGGTAAACCGTTCATCACCTCACCTTCCGGCCACCAAGAGTAAATTGAACGCAGTCGATCTCTGCGCCACGGGTCCTGGGAATGTCTGGCTTCGCAACAAAGTGCAAAATTGCATATTCTCCGCAAACGACGAGACACATAAACAGACAGCTGTCGGTAACGTTACTTACGACAAAATGATCTCTGTTGGAGAATCACGCTTCACCGGAGCCAATTACCTCGCAGGAGATACTCAATGGGGGAATCTGTCATCGAGCGCTATGATCCCGGCAAGTCTGTACAGCGCTGAGACGCCCTCGTTCTTCGGATCTTCGGCTTATCCGTCTTTCGGTGGGATCTTATTCCCTCTCTTCTATCACCAGTTTGATATTCAAGTATGAAACCTAGGCTTTCAGGTGGACGACTGGGAACATTCGAACACGGTTCCTGCAGGTAACCGAACAAGACCAAATTGCTGAGGGTTCGAAGTTGTAGCTACCAAAGTCGTGAGTAATAGCCGACTTGTCGAATTCGAACAATTGAAATAGAAGGTAATAATGGAAAACCAGGGTTGGGCACGTGCGTATGTGAGTACGTTCTTTCAGAATGATTATCCGTCAAAGGCCTCATCACGTTCTATTACTCACGGCCCAAGATGATTTCCCGCCATCGTCATGTCGTTCCTGAACAAACACCAGCCAACCCACCATCTTGGTCCTACCCTGGTTCCTCAAGGCTGGCGGTACGTCCCTCAGGTTTGAAAAACGAATCCAGTCACTTCGGGAATTGGCGAGGGCTATCTCCTAGAACATCAAAATCTATAGGTCGTGCTTCGTCTGGCTCGTCGGAGCCGATACATTCATCACTGAAGGTGTCCACCGTATCTTCTGCGGAGCCAGAGGAAGGAACCACTACTAAGAACAGGTCCAACTCATGGAATGACACTTATCCAAAAATGCAGAGTTCTCCTCTCTTATCCTATGACAAGGATGCAGCGGATGTGCCGAGTTCGATCATGCACTGGAGCCGCGCTCCAGTATACGGAACGCTTCCTCCGAAGATGCGAAGGCCTTCTGTGACTCTCTTAGACAATGTTGCATGGGTTTTTGGTGGCTACTACAAGGGTGCAGGAACAAACGATATATACTGTTTTGATACAGGCATGGCGCTCGTTTCCATATTTGTCTTATTACTCAGTATAACTCTGTAGATGTTATGCACTGGTTCCGACCTGATACGACTGGTGAACCCCCGTCGCCTCTGGGAGGACATACCGCTACTCTAGTCGGTCGAAAGCTCGTCGTATTTGGAGGTGGTGACGACAAAACATTCTCCAATGATGTGTATATCTTCGACACGACCCTTCGTGAGTGGTCGCGCCCAATCATCACGGGTTCTCAACCCTCCCCAAGACGTGCCCATTCTGCTGTGCTGTATGATAAGAAGATTTGGATATTTGGTGGAGGAACCGGAACTGGCGCACTTGACGATCTGTGGACCCTGGACGTATCAGACTTAAACAATCTGCGATGGAAACTGATAACGACAGACGGTTCCCAAGAAAAGGAAGAGCCCTGCGCGAGGGGTTATCACACCGCCAACTTGGCGGGGGAATATATGATTATCATTGGGGGGAAGTCCCAGTCGAGGACTTACCTGTGGGATATATGGTTCTTTAGCTTCGGTACGTGCCTTTTCTGTGTCCGAAGATCGTTCAATATCTGTGAGTATCGTTTTTAGCAAATCTGAAGTGGCATGCTGTGGACATATTGAAGACGGATTTACATGTCCGTTCTGCACATACGTCCACATTGGTTGGACCCTATCTCTTCATACAAGGCGGCTACGACGGGCACGACCACACATCCGAATTGCTCACTTTCAACTTGCGTGCGTTTCATATAATCTCTTTCAGTACCATTCAAAGGAATCTGTATTTTTAGACGAAATGCGGTATGAAAAACGCCTTGTGTGTGGAACTCCGCCTAGTCAGCGGGGATATCATGCGGCAGTTCTTGATGAATGCCGGCTATTTGTCTTCGGAGGACACGACTCTAAGACTGGATTTGGTGATGTACATATTCTAGATTTGGCTGGTTTGGCTTATCTTCCACAAGTCACTGAGTTCGAAGTTGATTGTGAGTTATTCTGGGGGGAATGCCGAAGGTGATAATATACTTATTTGATTAGTACTTCACTTGGACGATGCACGTGTTACCAAATTTGTATTCTGTAATGTTGACTGTTAACAACGCCGTCAACCAAGAGATTGAAGACTTCGGCAGCACTTATCCGAACTGGAACATAGTCAGAGCCTAGGTTGCCATCAAACTTCGTACATTTTGGACCTCAAGCTCGGAGATCAAAAGGGCAGTAGTAAGGATGAACCGGGTCTGGGAAGATTTCTCGTCTTCGATTGGCTTGTTCTTGGTATGTACGCATCTGGACGGAATAGCCTTCCAATCGGAACCCGTTGATTCTTGGGGATGAAGACTACCTGTAAAGAGGATTCATTTTGAACACATTCCCAGGGTGCTGAATGAATTTCGGATCCTTCCCGACGTCCCGGAAGGTAGGTTGGTGAAACGGCTGGATGACATACGTACCACGGCACCAGTACTCACCTACTCGATGGTACTAAGTGTCTAGCCACATAAAATTTAAGGGATCGAAGTCGACGATGCCTTGACACTTTCCGTTGGTTTTTCGCATCGTGACTTATGATGGCACGGAAACCGGACCCAGTCAGGGCTTCAAGAAGGCTGTATTCGGGACGGAGGAAGAGCACTTTAAAAAAATTCGGAGATAAGATAATGGGAAGCATACACGTGGAAATAAGGGTCCATCAACTTTGCGGGACCCCCAGTCACTCTTTGTCCTTATTACTAGATTTTCATGGACCGATTTGTCTTGTCGAAAAACATGCATCCATGATCTATCAGCATCCCTCACCGAATAAAAAGAGTACTTCAGAACGAAACATGGATACAGCTCTCCCATTTCCAGATGGCCCCTTCGTCTATCAGGTTTTCTTCTCGAGCTCAGCGCTGCGAGCCAGACGAAAAGAAACTCCCAGTTTTCAGCCCACTTCCCTACACCATCTCGGAAATTCGAGCAGCAATTCCCCCCGAATTCTTCGTCTTCTCCACTACACGTGCGCTATTAACTCTCGCACGCGACCTCATCACCACTGCGCTTTTTTTCTATCTCGCTCTCCGCGTACCTTCTCTCCATTTACCGGCACCGCTCGACATATATTCCCCCCTTATACGCGCCGCTGCCTGGCTCACTTATTGGTGGTTCCAAGGTCTTGTTCTAACTGGAGTATGGGTTATTGGCCACGAATGTGGTCATGGTGCGTTCAGTCCGTATGCGTGGCTTAATGACTCGGTGGGATATACCCTGCACACGTTGCTATGGACGCCTTATTTCAGTTGGAAAATAAGCCATCATAGGCACCATATGAACCATGCTAGTATGGAACGCGATGAGGTCTACGTTCCGAAGACACGGTCAATTCTGGGGATACCGTCGAAGGAGCATGAGAAGGAACATGGTATAGATTGGGATGATTACTTTGGTGATACGCCCATTTGGACTTTGATGATGCTCATCCGGCAGCAAGTCCTTGCGTTTCCAGCTTATCTCCGTATGTTTCCTGAGCTTTGGTTTATCGCTATCTTCTCACCTTTTTTGTAGTGACAAATGTATCCGGACAACCAGACTATCCCCCAAACACTAACCACTTTTCGCCATCTTCTATCCTATTCAAACCCGAACAACGCAATGCGGTCATTCTATCCAACATTGGCATCGGGAGTATGGTCTTCCTCGTCAGCGCTGCCGTTAGACAGTGGGGATGGTGGAACGTCATTGCCCTATACGGAATTCCTTGGCTGGAAGTCACCCATTGGTGTACGTCTTTTCCAATTCACATTTTCCCTCTTGACTTATCTCGGCTTCATCTCCTAGTCATCATGATAACATACTTGCACCACACTGACCCCATACTTCCGCACTATCGTGCAGCACAGTGGACTTTTGCGCGCGGCGCGGCAGCCACCGTCGACAGACCATTCCTCGGCTGGATGGGTCGATGGTTCTTACATGATGTGGCACACTATCATGTTGTGCATCACGTACGTCGTTCTGTTATCAAGTCCTCGTCTTCATGCTCAGATGTTTTCAGTTCTTTCCAAAAATGCCATACTACCATACCGCTGCTGCAACTGAACATCTAAAGGCATTTTTGGGCGAGCACTATTGCTGGTCTGATGAACCGATCTGGGAGGCGCTTTGGAATAGTTACAACAAGTGTCAATTTGTGGAGGACAAAGGTCAGCTGAAATTGAATGCAAGTCAATGTCCGGCCAATACTAATGTAATGTAGGTGACGTTCTGTTCTACCGAGATAAGGCGGGGCAAGCTGTCGTTAGGGCTATGGATGAGGAATGAGATGGTTGGATTGAGGAGGAAGACCTTGATATTGAATTCTGGACTATTTACATATACATACTTTTCTTGGATACGTTACACACTTATATAATGTCTAGATGAAAGAAACCACGATTTGCGTCATATCCAAGATTTGTCTTAATGCGATCCCACATCAGAAATATTTAATTCTTGGTCAATACATGCCACTGGCGGAATTGCACTACATAATGTCTTGCGATCTAATAGTAGTATAAGTACGCGCAGTCCTCGTTGGCGGCGTTTTGCCACAGGCGTTGCGGGCGATCCTTCATCTCATCGATCTCGACTCGTCTTCTACAACTCTCAACTGGTGGCGTTCGTCGTCAAACACGATAGTAATTTCTCGACGATGTAACGTCAGAGCGAACAAATCATCTCTAGGTCCAGACTATCCAAGTACGCACTAAGCCAGTTCCTAAAGTACCATTACTGGCAAAGTCTAGATTAGCAAGTCAAGTTTCTAATGCGTCTATATGAAGATTCGCACCTGCCAAACCTGCATGGAATCCATACTACTTTCACCCTCGAATCCTCTCTGTCACAGCGGAAGCAAATCAAGCGTAAAATGGCATCTGGTCCCCGTCTGTCAGATGGGACTCAATAAACGATGATCTCCCAATATGGCGGGAAGCGGGGGATCACTAAAAGCATGTACGACTCGAAAGAGGCATTGAGAAAAGTGGTGGCAGAGGTCTAAGCAGAAATCTATCTGATCAGAAATTATGGATCGTGTATCGGGGTAAGCAAAGAGTAGGTCGACTTCTGCATGGAGCTTTGAGCTCCAGCGGCGTAGATTAAATGAGATGATGAGATAATATTAGCGCTCAATAATGTAAACTGCGGCCGAAATTTGTAGCTTGTACGGAGACTTCCTCAAACTACTTTCGCGGGCTGAACCCAAATTTAAATGCATAACGCTAATAACAGAGACGCGCTTGCGGATACATGTTGAACTTGAAATTAGTCCCGAGTATGCTCAAGGTTAACAATCAAGTCCCCGTATTTGATTCAGTAACTGATAAAGAGAGCAATGCTCGAACCGAATGAAAGCCACACGAAGGGAAAGCCGTAAGAGTGGATGTCTGGTTGTGTGGCTCTTGCAATAGCGAACAATAAACTCGGTACAGTACAACTACGCCTGGTGCCAACTTTCCCGAAAGGACGACCGATATATAAGGTTCCCCGGAGCTAACAATGTAGGTCTTGAAGGAATTAACTTACCACGTAACAGTCTTCATGTCGGATGATAGGATAACTACCAAGATTCAAAATTTCATTGTGAGCCTTGCACAACGATCGATCTCATAAGCCATTCAGAGATACAGCCTAGGCAATCAGGTACTTAAGGATAACAAAAGATCGTCAGGGCCAAATGCCAGCAGGAGGAACCTACTACTAGCCAAGCAGAAGTAAGAATGCGACGAGCTTTGACGAATAGATCGGAATACTTTGGCAAACCGCAAGGGTTTATCGAGGATCCTCCACTTCTTTAAGGGGGACCTCGTACTGATTTCACTTGCTATGCCAAATGTTGCGAAATGACACGTCCGAGCCGCCACGTGAATTTTCTAGCCATTTACAAAGTGGTTTCCAGTCCGCTGCGTTCGCAAAAGATCCAGGCTTCCGGGAGCGCAAGTGCAAATTGCCTTTTAGCGTGGCCCCGGCGGTTTGGTTCAGTGGCACGGTAGTTTATGGCGAATCCGAATCATAAGGTTTGTGGTAACGCACTGATGGTGCGGCTGGCTGAAGTGACGTCCGACATTCATATTATTTCATATACAGGTGGAACAAAAAGTGAAATCACATACTGTACGGGACTCTCGGAGGCTTTGGTGTGTTACATTGACTGAACCATACGTGAAGGTTAAGATTCATCAAAAACAACTTTAGATTCTTCCGACATTCATCAAGAAACGACCCATGTTCTCCCGAGATCCACTCCGCGCGCATAGATTACAATCTTTATTCTGGGGAGTTACTGCATGAGCGCACAAGCGACTTGATGATCATTCCAGTTGGGGTTACCACAGAGAAACATCCGAAACTCTATTTTAAGCAGACTTGATGATAGATGTGGTCCTTCTAGCGTCGAAACTGAATACAGACTTGGTAAAATTTTATCCAGTCGTGATGACAGCTCCTGATGTAAAAAAAGGCAAGCACCGGGACAGAGTGTCATGCGACTTGAGGCTGGACTCTTGCTAGCACCGGTATTAGGTTTCAATGTAGCGTGGAGAGGCTCTGGGGTGGCTTAAGCAAGCAGCTGAGTTGCGGTACGGAAGATAAGGTGACGACTCGTGACTAAGCCCTGTGGCGTGGTTGTGTATCCATCCGCAATTTAGGTCCAGGTTTACGATACTACGTCTAAGTCCACATCAATCACTGACTTCTTTCATTATAGAGGCCTTTAATAATCCCGCTAGTCCCTTTCATTGCGGACTGAATGCACTCTGCATCAGCAATCTGAATGCCACAAGTGACAACAATGATCATGGTTTCAAACTCTTATATGGTCGGGCTACGTGTGAAAATCAGACAATGAAACAGCTGTGCGTATGAAGCAAAGTTTGATCCAGCTGACGGTGTGAATACCTCCAATGGACATTGGATAGGCATCTGAACCGCATGAAACCCATGTGATGCTCAGCACCAAACATATGCATTGTGTTCATATCTGTCTATCGCTTCTTTTGACGTCTGGGGTTCATTTAAGCATACAGGGCCCCTACTCCCATCTGGCACCAATGCCCTATGCACAGGGCCGTCACCTACTCCTTTTGATATCATTCACACAATCATGAGGGATAGGCCGTGTCTATGGATGGAACAAACACTTAGAAGGGTAAATACTACACGCGAAATCCGACAAGCCAAGGCGCGGTCACGTGTGGCCTTGAATGGTTTGTATGTTCATTGAGCACGTACTTTGGGTTGTTCCTGATCTTCGTCTCTCCTTCTTTCCTGCATTTTCTTCTTGAGATCATGTTCCGATCGGTGGTTGCGTAGTTGATTGTTGTCCTTCGAGCTACAATTGGTACCTTACCGAGCCCGAAGCCGATGTTATGGTGTTAATTATGCGTCATCGACTTCAATTCGAGAGTGCAATATCAATGGGCACAATCTGTCTAACGATTACATCAATGACTAAGTATCCCAAAGACAAGATAATGCTATTCGGAGCGCGTCCGAAGTACAAGGTATATACAGAATTCCGGAAACTCATCGTACGAGTGATCCGTTGACGTTGCTTAAGCCCTTCACGGCCGATTAAAGGCAAACTCAAGGACACCCAATGGCGTAGTAATGTCCATCAACGAAGAAATGACATTAAGCTGAGTCGAGTTGTAGCGAATAGAACAGAAACGGCAGAAGAACTGTACACTTTTCTCTTGTACATTATCATCGTGGTGCGGATCCCGGACGCGACTGCCCACTCGATATCACATATTCGCGACTGCAGATGGCCTGGAGGTTTCTTGAGATTGTTGTCAGGGAGATGGTCAGAAACGACTGCCAAGTGTCAGGTCTGCATCGTTACATGGAAGAATCGAGGTGATATACTTACACGGGTACCGATGAGTGAAGAGGAAGCTGGATCGCACGCCACGGGTGATCATGCGACCGAGAGATTTGGGATTGACATACTCCCCCCACAGAAAAAATAGAAAAATAATGGGAAAACAGTATGGCACTGAATTGAAATTGTACTTGGCATAAAAAAAACCACCGACCGTGAGAGGTCAGGGGATGACTGAAAAAAAAATCGACCCACGAGTGATTCCGGTTTCCAACGGTATGATGGTAGATTCGTAAAAGTAGGCAAACGTGGCGGCCCTGAATTACCACAGAACGAGGACACGAGGCGGAAACAAATGACGCCGGATTTCATCTGTTGAGATCAAAGAAAAGTGCCGTGGGGGTGTCCGGGGTACTCCGCGACGTTCGGTCTACCATACTGAGTATTTGGGTGTTGATGCTAATCTTTGCTTCTGCCAAATCTATTTGACATCTCTTCAATAAATAAAACTCAAGATGCGCTTTCTTTCCTCTCGCAATCCGGGTCCTTTCTCTCGCCTAGGCATCACCTAAAACTTGGTCATGCTCTCTACTTTTCTTATCGATGGGCCGGAATATGCTCGCCGTGCCAATATCCCCTTCGTTCCACCTAACATCACCTTGGCTGAGCTACACGCTGTCCTTCCTCCCCATGTTTTCAGAAAGTCCACCGTAAGGGGGCTTTCCTATGTGGCTCGTGACATCGCCTGCGCCTGGATCCTTTACCGTCTCTCTTCGTTCATCCCACTCGCCCCCGCAGTGTTGAGGTTTCCACTTTGGGTGGCCTACTGGTGGTGCCAGGGCATAGTTCTTGCTGGTTGGTGGTGCCTAGCACACGAAGCAGGCCATGGCACCATCTCCGAGTATTCTTGGATCAACCATGCCGTGGGATTCACGTTACATACTGCCATTCTCGCGCCGTACTACGCATGGAGGGAGACCCACCGAAGTCACCATAGGGCACCGATGAGTGTAGAGAGAGACGAAAACTATGTTCCGAGGTCGAGGAGTGAGTACGGTCTTTGGTCCCAATCTGAAGACGATCGCAGTGGAGCGCCCGGTCTTTTGGCTGATGGTGAACGGAAATCTGGCCTTGACCCCCACGAAGTTTTTGAAGATGCTCCCATCTACGTCCTTTCGAAGATGTTGCTCATGCAACTCCTCGGATGGCAGATTTACCTATTCACCAACGAGATGGGAAATCCGAGCTATCCCAAGGGAACAAACGTGAGTTCTTACGACTGTTGTTCAATCTTCATTTCTCATGTTCGGACAATCTAGCATTTCAATCCCTCTTCGCCTCTTTTCAAGCCACGACACCGGCGAAATATCATCATTTCCGACATTGGCATATGTGTTACCATCGTGCTCCTTACTCTATGGGCTCGTGAGATAGGGTTCTCACAGTTTGTCAAAGTATATGGAGTACCTTATCTGGTTTGTCCCCTGACTTCTGCCTTCGACGAGCAGAGATGGTCTAATCTTGTTCACCTAGCTTGCTAATCATTGGATTGTCATGTTAACATACCTCCATCATTCTGATCCGACGATACCATACTATCGCTCTGCGGCTTGGAGTTTCGTCCGTGGCGCGGCGTCCACCGTTGACAGGCCCCTCCTAGGGTGGGTGGGGAGAGTTTTCCTGCATAACGTTAGCCACGATCATGTGAGCTGATCATCTTCCCCGGCTTCAATTTTTCGTACTCACTGTCTCCACCTAGGTCGCCCATCACCTCTTCTCATATATTCCGTTCTATAATCAACCTGAGGTCACAAAGCGTATCAAGATTCTTCTGGGAGAAAACTATAATTATGACTCCACGGTACGGCTCAGCTGATTGCTTTTTGTCGCTCTCCACTCATTCTTTCGGATCAGAATACCTTCCGGGCGTTATATCGCACGTTCACACAGTGCTGTTTCATCGAAGATGACGGCGAGATAGTCTTTTATAAGAACCGAGATGGCAAGGCAGTGCGTCGCGTACTTGCCGACGGGGAAATGAGGGCTGGACAGGTTCCCATGAAGATGGCCATGTAATTTGGGGACATTACGCCTACTTTATGATTCTATGGATAATATCAGTTTCTGTAATACTTGTAGGTTCTTTTGTCATTTCGGCACCGCCTTCTGTCGGTAATTGGTTACTTAGTCATTCATAGTAACACTAGTTTCGTAGCGTACAGTGATTTATTTTCACCAATGTATATATACATCAATGGGGCTATTCTGATCAACCAACGACTAGAAGCATCATGAGCCTACTACTCTCCGAATGATGAAACACTGGGCATAGCGGGAATGTCCCAGCGCATATGCAGACTGATTTGGTCTGGTGAACGCGTCAGAATTTTAGCAGTGATTCGTACCGTGAGCTGCTATAACGGTCGCTTTAGGACCGGAACAACTAAAAGCGAGGTGAATTCCTGCGAAAGATATACTGATAACATCTTCAAGCGCTGAGCCCCTTCGTTATGACGTATGAAGATAATCGTAAGGAAGTTCTTGATTGAGTATGGATGCACAGAAGAGCGGTACGGTAGTTCTAAAGCCTCCGAGAGACGGCTCTGAGAACCTAAGGCTGTGAGATCATGGGAGTCGTCATCACTCAAGTGACCGCGTAGCGCTCTCCGCTGCGCTCTTACAAAGCCGACCGGCAAAGGGGCCGTCTTCGGAGAAGTATCATGTACTAATTCAGGATCGCATAAGAGCGAGCACGATGAACTAAAATGATATCAAAGGTGCACAGTACGAGTTAGGACACCAAGAACCAGATAGCCGGGATACGCCACGACTGATTTACCATGGCAAAGAATCCAAAAACACAGTCGTTCTGTAGGAACACATGGCAATGGCAAAACGGCCAATCGTGATAGTGCGGGCAGAGAACCCCTCACGTGGGATCACTAACGGTTGTACACCAGCTGAGTGTTGGAAAAGAACGAGGTGAGTAGAGAGGCCTCGATGACATCCTACAAATTCATCAAAGAACGAGAGGGTAAACCAGGGTATCCTAACGGTGTTGCGATGGCTTCCGTGGGAGGCTGCGCTGGTAGCCGTCCAGCTCGATCCAATCTAGTGGTAGATGCTATCAGCGCAGCTAGGCTGTATGAAACCGCACAGCGCCACGGCAGAAAGAGAAGGGTCTTGCGGCAAACTTGGCCATGAGGCGTACCACAACGACCACCTTGGTAGGCACGTAGAGATACACCCTGGAGCAACTGTTGGATAGATCAAAGCGAACAAAGAAGGCCGACGAGGCCAAAGGACGCTTGGCGATAGAGAGGCATGCTCATGACCCTGAAATACGCGGGCGTCTCCGTGACGCTCAGACCCGGATATTAAAAGCGTTGCTTGGAGAGGTGCAATGTTGTGGTGTAGCTCTCAAGTCCAGACCAGAAGTGACATGATTCTTTGAAATCAAGTTGACTAGGAAAATATCGACGGAGTTCGGACGCGCATTATGGCTTTGACAGTCCCGTTCCACAATTGCTGTGTCGACAGATTCAAGTATGGTCAATATTGTTATCCTACCCAATAGAGCTTACGGCGGCCCGAGAAGTCGCAGAGCGTGGGCAGGACACTGCGAATTGAGATAGACAGAACAGTTTTTGAGTCCTTCATTTGGAGACGTCAGGGTTGTCAACGTCAATTGGAAGCAATGATAAATCCGCAAGCAGGAGCTGAGCTTGGGCTTGCCCTCGTGCAGATCCCAACTCTGAGAAGCGTAAAGATAAAACTATGAATCAAACATAGCGTTAAGGTATCAGGGGGGGATTGAGCATACGATGGCGCCACACGGGCGTGAGGAGGACTTGGCAAGCCTCGAGCAGTTTGTCATTTCACCATCCGGACATGACGATCCCAGGCTAAACCGTATTGGACGAAAACATATGGGACTTGTAAGGGCGAATCGTCACCGGCATTCTCCCGTGAGAGCTGTTGACGGATACAGGGACAGAGTCCAATCATGGCTGAGATGATTGCATGTACTACGCTGGTCCTGCTGCGTGGAGGGCGTACTATGAGCGGGGTCGATATTTGGTTGAACCATGAACCTTCGTATCGTACCACGAGAACCACAGAATGAGGATACCTGGCTCCCCCTTAGGCGTTTCAATCTTGCTTAGAGTGGAGGTAGGCAATCATCGACGAATTTACACCTTCGACGGTAGGTTCGGGTGCTGACTCGTCCTTCTCGACTCGTCCGTGTCAGTCGTTCCCTTGAGGCACCCACAGGACCTCAAAAACTCCCCGGTAGAAAGATAACCAAGAGAACAGGACTGTAAAACAAATTCTTGGCGCTCTAGTGTCAAAATAGGATGGTTTCGAGCTTCGTGCTGCTCGTCGGAAAGCGGATGATCGGACCGGCGATCAAATGTGCACTTATCTTAAGCTTTATGTTTTGTCCTTCCCAACAACAGCGTTGGGTACGTGAATCGTAGTCCCAATCCTGGTAATCCGATGGCCGCATGAAGAGAGCCCGGCAACTAAGCGGGGAGCGGTTTTTGTGAATCTCAGTTTAATCTTAGTTCGTAAAGTTCGCGTAGTAGTTCACCTTGGCTACGAGGGGGGCAACGGAGTGCCGAAATTTCGCTGTAGAGTCATGAGTTCAAGATTGTGCAGGCTCCTTGATTTTTCCTGTTTTAGTACAACTTTTGAAGTTTGTGTTGTTTCATAGCAAAAATAGTGATGACGCACCGATTTGACACCGATCTCGCTGCTGCCTGTTCTTGATGGTATTTGAAAATCACAGCGCACTGCACTGTTATTTTCTTAGCTTGGAGGCCCTTTAAAGTCGTTTATCTCCGTCGTTGAACATGTCTTGCCTCGAGTGTCCTGGGATTCGGGCCGCTAGGCCCACATGGCCCAGTCACCACAACAGCCGACATCACGTGCTGTCGTGTTTGTCATCGACCGGTGCTAACTCACCGTCTTCGTTCCTCTACGCTTAAACCGTATCACCTTACAAACAGATATCCGTTTACAGTCCATCGAATGCCCAGGACACGTATGTATGACTACTGATATGGCAGACTGGGTCATTTGATCAGGAATTTGTTAGTCTCTTAGCGAGCTAATCATGATCAGACGACCTGACTGGACGCGGTTTGCAGGCGTGTTTAAAGCCAAGATCTTTGTTGAGGTAAACGCCAATCTAATCTGAACTGCGGCTATTCAGTTAGTCGCAATTCATGATTATTGACTGCGGAAGAAACAAAGGATCCATTGGACTGTGAACATATCATCGCGAGTGCGTTCTCCATGATTCTACATTTTTGATCATTGATTGCTCTGTTGCTTTCCCCCAATATTTCAGCTCGCAATCATGTATGTACACATTGAATAGTCCGATGATATCGAATGCGATGTCCCGCATCGCTGCATTCCGAGTTTTCCTGGATGGATGATACCCGACATCATGTTCTTACACCATCGCTCAGTATTTTTTCACTTTCCCTTTATTCCTCGTGCCCAATGGAAGCGCATTCATCAACAATCAGCTGATGGAATGCGTACAATGCAAACGCCGCATTGTATGGTCCAGGCACGCGGGCGCAATTGGTTTCTGACGGAAGGCAGGCCCTCAACGTCAAAACGGCATCACCAGTGATGCCGTTTCGCCTGCGTTCCTTGGAACAAACAGACTATAAGTCCAAAGGTATGGCTCAAGTATCAGCTGGGTGGACATGATGTACTTCTCAGATTTTCTTGCTATTCATGGTGTCACTTGCTCATGAACCGGGAGCACATCAAGTCTAGATTTTCGACAAATCTGTATTGTCTTGTCCCTTGCGGTTGGTGGACTTCGCAGACCTCGGAATCGTTAGGATCAGCATATATTGTGCCTCCAAATTCAATACGAATCATTGAGTTTTGGACTCAGTCGAGGCTAATTCGGAGATTATTGCTGATGGAAAGTGTATTGTTTTTGGAACCTTGATGGTTGGTTCAATCCAGGGTGACTTGGTCCGTCTTCTTCTGAACTTGCGATAGAGCTTCAGGTTCAGGATCCTCTACTCAGCATTGTGTAGTCATCTCCGATCCGGGGCGCTTTCGTTGATACCGTTTATACATTACTCCGATTCTTCAGATGAATCTCATCAACATTCTGATGGAGCACACGCAGTTAAAGGCGTAGCGACGTTTCTCCTGCAATGGCTTCTTCGCAGATTAACGGAAGGCGTAGATTAACCTGACTGGCGCCTCGTTTTCGAACCAATGTATTATCAATCCAACAGATTGTTGAGACACTCTATGTCGGAGAGTCGGAGAATGGACGGTACTCACATCAAAGGCGCAACACAACGTCTGTTCTTCGTGAATATACTTCTGGGCCTTCATGCCATCATGGATCCAAGAGCGTTGCGCCCCTCAGTGATGCAAGTACATCAGACCAACATTCAACATGGTATCATGATGTCCTCTGGATCATACCGTTTTCCCGCCCTCGCGGTCTGGATTAAACATTCCGTCTATCTGCGTAGCTCCTAGGCCTATCATCTAGTTTTGCGATCTAGCTTTTCTCATGGGATTTATTGGACCTCGCTTTCGAAGTACAACTTGCATAATTGCTCCACCATGGCCCCACATACCATCGAATCCAAGTACGATGTCATTTTTGCTGGGGGTACATCTTTTTCCCGATACCCTGTTGCCTTAGTCTAACGGTGCACAGGGGGAACGACGGCATGTATGGTAGCTGGACGCCTGACAAAGGCCGATCCTAACCTCAAGATCCTCATCCTCGAGGCAGGACCGACCACCAAGGACAGAATTGAACACATACAACCAGGTCGATATATAACTCACTTGGCCCCCGATAGCAAGACTATGCAATTCTATGAGTCCAAGACTAGTGAACACATGGCTGGCCGTGGTCTTGTCGTTCCGTCTGCTCGATGTGTCGGCGGTGGTAAGTACAACAGCAGGTTGTACTCGAGGAACTGAAACGGGATTCAGCTAGGTGCATCGGTCAACTTCGTGTTGTACAACCGTCCTGCTGCTTCGGACTTCGATACTTGGGAGACTGAATATGATAACCCTGGCTGGGGTTCCAAGGACATGATTCCGCTACTGCAGAAAGTAAGTAACAGTAAGCCGTCGCTGCACGCGGAGTCCTTACCCCTTGTACTACAGGCCGAAACATACGAAGTTGATCCGACCAGGAAAACCCACGGCTCGTCGGGACCGATCAAAGTCTCTTTCGGGGGCAATCCGTCTATGATGGAGATTTGCAAGCAGTTTCTTGAAGTGGGCCCTCAATACGAGAAGGCTAGACCTCAATCAGAAGAGGGCAATAATCTCGATCCTGAATCCCTCAATTGCTTTTTTGTGAGGAGTCCTTTCTCCACAGTTTACATGAGTCGCTGATATCCCAACAGAGAATGCCCAAGTATGATTATATGATTTGTATCTATGTGCTATGGGGCTTAGATTCTTCCTCATTCAGGTTTGCCTCAAGCACAGGTCGTCGATCTGACACAGCGGTATGACTTGCTTCTATCTTGATGTTTCGAAGCCCTCTTGATGTTTCGAAGCCCTCTTGATGTTTCGAAGCCCTCTTGATGTTTCGAAGCCCTCTTGATGTTTCGAAGCCCTCTTGATGTTGATATATTACTAAGACTCATTATCTCTACAATCAAGACAGCAAGAATGTTACTCTTTGTGATGGAACCAGGGTCAAACGTATCTTGTTTGAGTACGTTTCAAGGTGCATAGTCAGCACGCGCTGCTTAATTGAGGATTTTCAGGGGCACGAAAGCCGTCGGCGTTGAGTATGTTTTCGACAAGCAGGTTTACCCTGGGGTAGAACAGTCTGTGCACACAGTGCTTGCCGGTCGTCTAATAGTCCTCTCTGCGGGTGCTATGGGCTCTCCCTTGGTTCTTGAACGATCCGGCATCGGCGCTACGTCTGTATTGGAAAAAGCCGGCATCAAACAACTTGTTGATCTTCCTGGCGTTGGGAAAGAATATGACGGTGAGCACATTTGCTTGCGATGACTTAGTATTCTAAATATCGAGGATCAGACCACCCTTTCCTTGTCACTCCATATTTTGTCGACCCTAACGTTACAACTTACGACAGGCTTTTCCGAGGCGATGCAGAGACGTGGGGCAGTAAGTCTCGCATTGTCATCCACCTTTTTGAACAGCTCTCATTCTTTATTAGAGAACATTGCTCAATGGGACGCGGATGGTTCTGGATTATTGGGAGCGAAGTATACTTCTGTTCTTACGTGTTTTTATTGCATTTATAAATCGTAATTTTCAGTGGAGTGGACGCATCCATCAAGTTCCGTCCCCTGGAGCACGAAGTAGATGAACTAGGGCCTGACTTCAAGGAGGTCTGGACGAAGGACTATGCAAACAAGCCTGATAGGCCACTTTTCTGGATGAGCGCATTAGCGGGGTATGGATCTGCGTCATTTATTCTTTAGCTCTCTTACAAAGGCACTGCAGACTTCCAGCAGATCAGTCGGCACTACCACCAATCAGCTACTTCTGCTCTGGAGTTTCTCTCGTACGTTTATAGCTGCACTTTCAATTTCCAAGTAATGTTTGTCTTATAGGGATATCCTGTTTCCCGTGGGCATCTGCACATCACCTCAGATGATATATATGCTTCTCCCGACTTTGACTGCGGGTTCCTCTCTCAGTACGTCGTTTGCATCATTATTTGATTACTTTGGTAATTCTCACTTCTGCAGCCCCGCTGATGTTGCCGTCCTCCGTTGGGGCTACAAGAGAGGCCGTGAAATCCTTCGCCGAATGCCTGTGTATCGTGGCGCTTTTGCACCTGCTCATCCCCACTTCGACGCGGACAGCTCCGCAGGAATTGCTCTTGCTGAGGATGGCCCCGCTCCGTTGGATGCTCCCAAGATTGTCTATACCAAGAAAGATGATGAGGCGATCGATGCCAACATCAGGAGCTTTGGTACGTCCACTTCGTTCAGTTGTCACGCTCCCTTATCTATGATGTTCATATAGTCGGTACAACATGGCACTCCGTAAGTTTTCCCTATCACTCAAACCAGTCACAGCCATGATTCCTGATATAACTAGCTCGGTACTTGTCCAATGAAACCGAGAGAAAGAGGCGGTGTCGTGGATACAGATCTCAACGTTTATGGCGTTACAGGATTGAAGCTCGCTGGTTCGTATATGAAAATGCTCTTCGCTCGATCGTTGCACTCACTCGTCATGATAGACCTTTCAATTGCGCCCTCGAACGTCAACTGCGTAGGTTTCCTCCATATTGCAGCTCCAATAGAAAATCTAATCGGATTGATCTCTTGCAGAATACGTACTCGGCAACACTTGCTATTGGCGAGAAAGCCGCTCTTATTATTGCAAAGGAGCTCGGAATTGAAGGAGTCTAGCTCTTTCTCAATGAATCCAAACATCTCTACTTATAAAGATATGGATTGTATATTACCGCCGCAAAGTTTATGAATGAAAATGCTCGAATTCAGTTTCATGTTGTGATTAAAATGTTAGCTTGCATCGAACAAGGATCTGCACTGTCGTACCTCATGAGCTCAAACCCTTATTCACCGATGTCCGAATCAGCGGTGTAGACAACAGTATCCCATAGGTGATCATCAACCCTAACCATTGAGGCTGCCACTACAATTCAGATTTTGGGAGTTCAATCTCAGCTCGAAGCATCATCAGAGTTTTTGAGAGATAAGTAGCCAGTATGTGCAGCTCTCCTCCCTCCCAAAGTATAAGCCGTATCTGAAGTTGGTCTGAAGCCGCTTTCGCCGGCTGCGCAATATTTTGAAATTGTCAATGATCACACGTTTCTTATCCATCAAACCCGGTGTGTCACGGTGAAACATTTTCAAGCACTCAACTTTCATGAGCCATGGACTCGTGAATGTTGAACAATTTCACTGAAGAACGAAATCTCTGAGCAATATTGTCGTAGTGACGATTCACTGACAATAGTAATTTTCACAATGGCAAGACCGTTCAAGTACTGCCTTCAACGGCGTACCTGTTGACTCGGCGATATATGACCCGATTGCTGACTGCATCATCATTTTGATCGATTTTTAGTTGGACTGCTCCTTGAACTACGACTTATGCCTGAAGCCAATACTACCGCAGACATCGGGCGACACTCTAGACTCATGCACCATGCTTTTGGAGGTTTTTATCGCGCAGGATTTCTCTGACCCCGAACCTGTTCTGGAAGCTTAGGCACCGGCAGTGCCAGATCCTGTTCACCGCGACGACCCTTCAGGTTGTGCTGCCCTTAAACCTTTGACACACTCGTTGGATACGCGACCCGGCTTCATTCTGGCAGTAAACTATCATCTGTAATGCTTCATGAGGTCTCCTTTGGATCTCTGCGCACTACTTCATGCTGGTGTTTGATTCACGGAGAACTATGAAACCTCTCGACAAAATGATCGTATCAACAACATCAGATGGGGAACTCACTATCAATGGAACGTGCCGAAGGACAAGTGGGTGAGAAAACTCACCACAAGGCTCGGTCGTTTAACCAGGTAATCGGGCCTACAAAAGGACAACGTACCTTCCACATTTTTCTTGCATTTTTCGCCCTCGCATTCATCCCGCTCACATCCATGGCTCCTATTTCAGTTCCTGGTATCAACGTACCGCTCGTGTACGTCCATATAGACGTTCTGTGAAGCGAAACTAATGAGATTTCAACAAAAATAGCACTGGTCCCTTGGTACGCCGCGCCCTGTCCTGCGAAGTACGTCTCAGTCCACTAACTTGTCGTGTCTATTGTCAGATACTTGGCTATATGTGGGGATACGGCCTTTTCGGCATTCTTACAGTACAAATGTGTACGTGTATGACTTTTGCAAAGTCACTATGTTTTTTAATTTACGAACAGATATCTATTATATACATTTCAACCAGAAGGATACATGGCAAATGAGATTATATGGTCAGTACCCCGTTTTTTTTTAAAAGTGTTTTTTACTGACAATACTGTCACAAGTTTGGTTCATATTCCTCCTTGAGGTCATATTTACTATTTTTACAACCATCGCGGCTTGGAATCAATACGCTAATGGGTGGGGCGATGTCAATACGCTTTCCTATATTGATTGGTCTTGGGAGCCACTCCCCGCCCTCAACGGAACCAGTATGTAATTGTTACTCATGAAATGATAACCGTCTAGAAATCACAACAGTTTCTTCCATGGTTCAAACATTTTATGTTTGGAGGATATACAACCTTACGAAAAACATTTGGATCTGTATCTTGATTGAAGTTGTGGCTGTAGCGCAATGCGTACTTGCCTATTACTATGGAATAGCGGTAGGCTTTAGTTCGTGTTTGGCCTCTTGAGTCTGAAGATTTTCGGTAGGTCTCCGTACAGGGCCTTGGTGTCAGTAAACTCGTTGGGTTAACACCCGTGGTTAGCGTGAGCCTCGTGTTTATCTGCTGTGTTTCTTGATGCTCACTTTCAGCGTAGACATGGCTAGCTGGAGGTGTGGTTTGTGACGTCCTGATCACTTCTGTTATCGTCTATGTCGTGCGTATATACGCTGCCTCTGTGTGGAATGTGCACCTAACATGGAACACGACAGTTATGGCGAGCAAGCAGCCAGTCAACCTTCAGACAGACAACAAATGCAGTCACAAAAATAATCCGCTTCACTGTTGAGACAGGGTTACTCACTTCTATGGCAGCAGTCGTAGAGCTGGTTCTCTGGTTAGTCCAACCCCGGTATTATGTCCATTTCATTGGGTGAGTTTGAGAGAATATCAGACTGGTGTATCATATCTAATGGAAGAATCATGCCAGATTTCTCGTCCTAGGAAAGCTGTAGGTTTTTCCTTGGCTACTTTATGCCGTTGAGTGGTGATCCCCGTGGTATAGGTATTCTAATGCCCTTGTCGCCACCTTAAATTCAAGGGCGCTTGTTTTTGGTGCCATTAAAAATGGCGCCCTCATCGACTCGACAGGAACAGCGATACCGCATCCTTCGAGTTCTTTCTGGGATGATGCTGGTCCTAAAATTCCAGCACCACTTGAAGGATTACGTCCGCAGACTGTACATGTAACACGGACCACGGAAGTCCACGAGGATGGTGAATCCCACGAGATGATCGTTGTATCGGTGAGATTTGGTCATAGTCCAGGTGTGATGACAGGCTGACTTTTAGAAAGAATTTCAAAGGAGGTCAACATGGCATAAGTAAGGACATTGACAGTAACGATGGACTAAAGTGTTATGAACGTCATTTGTAAGGGGCTTTGAGACGGCAGTTAAGTTATCCTTATTTTCAAATCATACCTTTACTACTACATCTTTTACGGGGACTAGTTTTACCAACGTGAGATTCACCTGAAATTCGATACCATCAACGGACACAGGACGGACATTCAGAATACAAATTATACGGCAACTACGAATGTGATGACATGGTTAGTGAGATAAGTTGTGCTGAGCGAAAATGTGCCTAAGGCCAAGCTTTGACGCGGGACAACATTGAATCCCTATCGTGTCCACACGTGAGCGCGATGCACGAAATTACCGGGGTTCAGTACGTTGCGAGCCTCGTATCTTCTGGTTCATATCTAGATCTTGGGATCAAGGAACTTACACGACTCGTCTTCCTGCCCCCGGTGAATACGCAGTAAAGTATTTCTCTTCCTAGCCCCTGATCCTGGCGAAGTTACTACTTGGTTCTTTGATTAAGTGCGATAGGTCACGGCCCGAGGAAATCGATTTCCGAGGACCAGTAAACTGCCGTGAAGGATCTGCTCCAGTGGGTTATGGCCCAATTTCTTGGCTCATGTGAAGTCTGACTCTTGCCAGCCAGAAAGTCTGCGGTACTGTCGGTACACTAGTAAGAATCCTGCGCTACGGACATTGTTAAATGATTCCAAATGTAGCTATGGCTTCATGGGTAAGTTCGTTAAGTCGGCTGGCTCTAAAGAGCCGTATCCATATTAACTTGAAGGTCATCCGCGGTATCTTCCGGTCCCGGCTATTGGCGGCATATCTTCAGTGTCTGTTCGCTACGACTTAAGCGACAACGAAGTCGAACCTCATAAGAAGCCTGATATTCATTGGAAAGTGGCAAAGCCCGAATTTCATAAGAGACGGAGCTCGCTCGCTTTCACCTCTGCTTTCAGAGAAGTAAATTTCCGGGCTGACTGTGCATGCCAACGAACATTAAGACCCACATTTTTTTTGGTCGTGTTACGTATATTTAAACCCTGGGTGGGCCGTGCGGTGATGATAGTGATGAAAGGATAATCACTTTCATTTTTCTGTATAAGGGTGGACCATCACGATTGACCGGCGTACCTCTATGATACAAGTCTAACGCGGAAGGGAATTTTATTTGAAAGGAGTCCAGTTGGTGTTACCGTTTATGTCATGGTACACACTCTGATTTCCTAACTTGCATTAGTTTACCCAGTCCGAGTCTCGCGAAGTGTCTGTTTCTTGATGTCGGACTGAAACAACCAATAGTCGTTCTTTACCTCATTTACTCCCGGCCTCGACGGGACATCATAGTACTAGTGGCAACTTCCTTCGGCTGCTTTCCGAGTAGATTATTCGAATTCCCCACATCTCATCACTTACTGAGGCCCTTACGAGCCGGCGATGCGGACCGACTATATGCGATCGATTTCTTGGGTAGATCAAGATCTTGATTCCAAATCCACAAGGCAACTAACATTGCGCGAAGACGAAGCAATATTGTCACCTATAGAGATCGGTCCCCGATACTAGAGGACCTTTTTATCAAGGAAATTGAGGGTTTACAACCCATACCACATATGTATGAAACGGAAGTGGCCGGGGTGATCGTGTTGTACTTGTGCTTGAGTCTCGACTCAGGATCTGAGGCGTTATTAAGTATACGTACCATTTCCTTCGTGAGCATCGCCATATATCAGTAATATCTGAGTAATATCTGTGCCAGAAGAGAAAACAGTTTCGACTTCGTTCAATAAACCATAGTTCAAAGCTATAATTCGGTGATCTCGGAAAATCGAAGTCTCTAGTAGAGAAAGCTCCAGGGAAATGACTCCGACTGTCGACCAGTATGCAAAAAGATCTCGTCACTTCACTTTCGGGTGGTGGCGACGATTTAAATCATAAAATTTCGGAATCGAATTGTAGCGATGTCAACACGGACCAACAGAACACTTTGTCGAGCGGGAAATAAACCGATTTGCAGTAAGTCACCTAGAATTCTGATGAACAACGGTTCATAGATGAATCCTATTACTCGTCAAGACAGGTTTGCCATAACTCACCCGCAGGCAATAGTAGTCACACTTCCTATCAGTATTAACCATCACGAAGGTGTGGATTGGGCACAATACAAACGTCATACATCTTTGCATTACCGATACAATATTATGTGTCCACGTTCAGGTCAACTGAATCCGCGGTAGTACAAAACCACATCGAATCCTCAAGAAGGGCGAGTATTTTTATTCGAAAGCACTAGCACTAGTGCTCGCAGCACTTGGTTGCCTAGAATGATTCTGAAGAAAAGGACAGCATTCAGACTGTGTCAAAGCAATAAGTTCCTTTCACGCACTGAAATGATAATATCATGATCATCTGTCGATTGAGCTTGGTTAACAGTTTTAACATCCTGTCCAGGTTGCAATATGGACGGGCCCGTTTGGTGTTGGTATAACGAACTCAAATCGGTTTCCAGAGGTTCGGATTCATCCCAGAATGTCGTAGTAGTATGGGGAGTCGTGGCAATAAACGTGCTCTGATACTCGTAGTCCCGCACATGTCCGCTGAACATGAGAGCACGTGAATTTAGTGTCGCTAGTAGAGTGTTTGAATACCTTGAAAAAATTCGTTAGATTGACGCCTTGTGTGAGAAGAGGCCTTACAATTTTCCAAGAACAAGAAACCTGGATAAATGAACGTGTCGTCATCTGTATCGGTGACGAGAAGTAATGGACGTACCCGATGAAATGGAAGTTGTATTGTCGGTTTGTCAGCCATAATATAAGCTCACACACAGCTACCACAGAGGTCAATAGACCGGTTTCCACTGTGTACCGTATAAGTCGAGTGACCTGGTCCGTAGTATGCGAAAATATCGCTTTTGATTTTGATCTGTAAAGCTAAAATCAAGGAACAATAAACGTGTGTCGAATTCTTCTGCAATGGAACATACTATGGTGACAAGGGAAACTGTAATTAGGACGTCACATGCAGCACTGCCAGATAACCACGCCTATGGAACCGAAGGATTAGAAATTTTGAATAAGAGGAAGTCGCAATTGTTGATGCGTACGCTGATACTGGGCGTCAATGCAAACAGTTGGTTGATATGTCGCCCTCTCACAGAGACCTGTATACATGTCGGCAAATCGTACTCAAGCTGGGTTGGGTACGTGTGCTTACCGCTATCCCGTAATAAAAGGCCAACGAACATTGCATGAGCGCCACCTACCGGAGATCAAACGGTACTCAAGGAAAGACGAAAACTGTCAAAGGTCTACCGTTTCAATAATGAGTGCGAGCCAAACGATTTTGGTCAACGTCCATATTCGATAGACGTAGAAACTCTGGACCATTGCTCCGACTATCCATGGACGAGGTAAGTTTCGGCTGGACGGACAGGCGTGACCGCTTACTAAAACCGTTTAGTGCAGGGAGGGGCTCCCATGCGACATCAATTATTGTGAGAGCGTCAGGGTCTCCCCAGTGAGTACCAAATGTGTGCCAGGCCGCGATGGTTGTAAAGACAGTGAAGACAGTCTCGAGAAGGAATAATGACCATACTATTGTCCGTTTGAGTAGGTCTGGTACTTTGATACAGACAAGCGTACCAAAAATCTTGAAACCACACTTGTCATTCCGAAAAGTTAGGTGGTAGATATCTGCGGATGTGGGACCTCTCGTCAGAATACTTTTGTTCAGCATAACTATGCGCTTACATAGCTGGACAAGGAGGACTCCATATAGGCCGTACCCCCACATGTACCCCAAGACCTGTGAAGAGATATTTTCTAGGGGTCGCTGCGCTTACAATTGAACCCGACGTACGAGGGGCCCAGTGCTTTTTCCATGAGCAGGTCCGATCAAACGGGGGAAAATAAGAGAATCGTACTCACAGGAGAGGAACGTTGACTCCCGAAACCTCAACGGGAGCCATAACAGTTGTCAAAGAAAGAGGGAGAAGTTCAAGATGGAGGTGGTCGAGTTTGAGCAAGGGGGCCGTTGTTAGATCTTCATATCAGAAGTATATGTATGTCATCGTGAGAAGGCGGGATCAAACTAGTAGCGGGCATTATCTCCGAGCGAGGGGTAGACATTCGAAACTTCAAAAGGGTCGACGTCGTATACGCAAGTCGCGTCTTGTTCGGTTCAGAGTAGGTCGACCACAATGCACTGCGGTAAAGAAACGACCATATATTGAGAGCGCCGAAATGGCCTGTAATTGAACAAAAGTAAATAGTGTTAGTTTGTGAACGTGAAAGTATTGTCATGTCAAAGATATTGTTGAGCCTGTACCGGTGGTCGACGCCAAGGGCAGCGGGAGGTAATATGGACTGTTTCAATGGGTATCAGAACTGATGGCCCTTCACACATGTTCAAGCTGGCCAGGGTGCACCGGAGACTATGTACGACCCGAAAAGAGGCAGACAACACAGTAATGATCAGAAATCACCGCTCAAGTTGATAGATCTTGGCCTCACCGGCGCTGGGATGTGGTAAAGGCGCGTAAACCTACGCAATAGAGCTATTCCTATCACGGAGTGTGTCTAAGCAGGAATAGACCAGCAATTCAAAGTTTCTGAAACATTGGATGGTACTGGGCTGAGGATAATCATACGAGTGGAAGCATTGCGGCTCTCTCCCTGGAAGGAAGTGCAAGAGGTTGAAAGAATATTGCTGATTTTGTCGGACCGATGGGTACTACCCTTTCTTTGTCTCCTTTGGTACCCACCAGTCAACTGACCATGATGAACAGGCAACAATTATAGGGTCGTGAACGATAGTCCGAGAAAGTGAAGCTCAGTGTCGCTAAAGGCTCGCGATTTTCAGATATCAGGGCTAGTACAGTGGATAAATTGTTGCTATCAGCGGGACTGAAGGCCAATTAGATGCAAGAGATCTCGCTGCCGGCTAATGGCTGGGATGATGGCGGTGGTGGTGGTCATTGGTGAACAACAGTGGTGATCGCGTGGCACGGCTGTGCCATCGTCCTTCCTCCATCGACCACCACCCATATCTAATCTTCATGAGCTTCAGGGCTCCGCGGAAAGGCGAAAACTATGAGCTTAGCGTCGACCTGAACAGTGAATACCGGGAGAAACGCAAAGATGCTATCAAGAGAACGATAGCGTCCATGACAGTGGGCAAGGGTGCGTGCATGCTGCTACAAAAGTTATTGGGCTAAATGGTACCATAGACGTCAGCGGACTATTCCCTGACGTCCTCAAGAATATGCAGACCGACGACCTCGAGCAGAAGAAGCTCGTCTACCTCTATCTCATGAACTACGCAAAAACACAGCCAGAGCTTGTTATTCTCGCAGTAAATACCTTCGTCAAGGATACCGATGATCCAAACCCGTTGGTCCGCGCACTTGCCATCCGTACCATGGGTGTTCTACGGGCAGAGAAGATCATCGATTACCTTTGCGACCCTCTTCAGAAATGCCTGCGCGACGAGAACCCATACGTACGCAAGACGGCTGCGCTGTGCGTTGCAAAGCTATATGATCTGAAACCGGAATTGGTGATTGAGAACGGATTTTTGGAGCAACTGCATGAGATGATAGCGGACAGTAATCCAATGGTGTGTCCGCCTTGCCCTCATTGCCTTGTATGCTTGTCTCAACCAACGTGACAGGTAGTAGCCAACACCGTTGCCGCCTTGACAGACATTCATATAGCCGCTTCTGCGCAACCCTCGACGTCTTCGTCCGATCCTGGGATCTTCATAATATCCGCGTCTATTCTCAGCAAACTCTTGATTGCCTTAAACGAGTGCTCTGAATGGGGTCGGGTAGCAATTTTGAACGCATTAGCTCGATATGAGGCTCAAGACGAGAAAGAAAGCGAGCATATATGCGAGCGTGTCGTTCCGCAGTTCCAACACATTAATGGTGCTGTCGTGCTGGCCGCTGTGAAGGTGGACATCTACATTACCGGCTTATTATGTATGTTCTCATATGACTATAGGTGATCATGATTCATATGCGTGGCGTCCGACGAGAGGATCTTATCAAGCAACTGGTCCGCAAAATGGCACCTCCGCTAGTGACGCTCCTCTCCTCTCCGCCAGAGGTGCAATGGGTCGCACTTCGAAACATCAATCTCCTTCTTCAAAAGCGCCCAGATATTCTACAAAATGAAATGCGGGTGTTTTTCTGCAAATATAATGACCCTTTGTATGTCAAGGTTGAGAAATTGGAAATCATGGTACGGTTGGCGGGCGAGAATAATGTTGATGCGCTTTTGAGCGAGCTGAAAGAGTATGTCGCCGTCTTTGTCTATTGCATTTGACTAAATTTCATTTCGTGTAGATACTCATCCGAGGTTGATGTGGACTTTGTTCGCAAGAGCATAAAAGCAATTGGACAGGCCGCCGTCAAGATAGATACTGCAGCAGAGCGGTGCGTGAATGTGTTGCTCGAACTGATTGGGACACGCGTCAGTTATGTGGTGCAAGAGGCCGTTGTGGTCATGAAGGTACTTCTCCAATTTTGGTACTGGATCATCTGATTGAGTTTCTCCTCAGGACATTTTCCGGAAATATCCATCGACGTATGAAGGCATTATCCCAACTCTCTGCGCGAATCTCGATGAGCTAGACGAGCCAGAAGCCAAGGCATCTTTGATTTGGATCATAGGGGAATATGCTAATAAGATCGACAATGCAGACGAGCTGTTAGGCATATTTGTGGACACATTTACTGAGGAATCATACCCTGTGTGTTTTCATTTTCCCAGGCGGTGTCTTTATAGGTTTCTCTGACACCTGAAACCTTGCTAGGTCCAATTGCAGACTCTGACCGCAGTCGTGAAGCTCTTCCTGAAGAAACCAGATTCGTCGCAAGGCATCGTTCAACGGATATTAAACACTGCCACCAAAGACTGTGATTCTCCGGATGTGCGGGATCGCGCGTATATCTATTGGAGACTACTGTCGACTGATCCTGGTGCTGCCAAGGTAAGTACCTTTTCACGCGACAATGTGGCACCGGACTTGCACTTTCTCCGCCCCTCAAAAGCAACCTCTGCCTTTCCTCTTATCCTTTCTCATACCATCAATGAGGCGCTCAATTAACTGATCTTAGGCCGTTGTTTTGACTCCAAGACCTCCTATTTCGATACCGAGAACTACAGTTGCGCCAGCGTTACTAGAGGAACTGCTTGGAGAGGTGTCAAGCCTTGCCAGTGTGTACCATAAACCTGAAGAGACGTTTGTTGGTAGGGGTAGAGTCGGAGCCGACTCGGTCCAGAGGAAAGGTGTCGAGTAAGTGATATAGGCCTATAAACTATTTACCTCTAATGACTGACTGCGTTTCTCTCCATTGCAGCGTGTCCGACGATCGGTTCTCTACACAGAAAGCTCTGCAGACAGTGGCAGCAGGACAACAAGCCGAGAACTTACTGTAAGTAGCTAACTTGGGCTGTCTTTCGATGAGGCGGGCTTAAGCATTTTAACAGCGATTTCGACGATGTACCCGCGACTGATGGCCAAGTGTCTGGCTTGGCTGCAACGCAGGTACTCTCACAGACCCCGGCAGCGGCGAGTCTTTTGGCAGGCACATCGAGCAACCCATTAGATGACCTGGTTTCTATTTTCGGAAGCGGATCTAATGCACTGGCACCTACTGCAACGCCTCAAAATGCGTTTGGATTGGGAGGTCTCTCGCTTGGAGGTGGAGATAGCCTGGGAGCCTTCGGATCATCGCCGCCGATGACGACACCGTCTGTCCCGTCACCACCTCAGCAACAGACGACACCGCAGCAGCAGCAGCAGAATCAGCCACAGGACGATCTGCTCGGGCTGTTCTAATGCGGCATGGTCACTACTTAGATTTGTTTTCGTGTGGTTCGGTGAATATTGGACAAGGTTTTCTCCTAGCCACGCTTGGCACTCGTATCTGAGTTTTCTGCGAGAACGAACGGTACGTCCACATGATGGGGCCTGGTACGCTCCCTACTACCGTGAGTTACTGGAGTAGGGCAACGCAGACTGCGCTTTGATGGCTACTTGAAAGATGCTTAAAGTTATTGTAGGGAACAATCTGACTGCTTTTAATAGACGTATTATTCCACGTCGCGTGAGGGTTGGTTGCACACGATCAGCGTCTGATATTCGGGGAAGGTGGTGTGCATTGCACAAGGTCGCTTCCCGTCAGAGCTCTCTTTACTTGAGCCATATGCTTGTACACGAGACGTATATAAGAAACATTTATCACTGGAGCTTCTCTTAGGCTTCTCTTGCCAGTTCAGCTTTTTATTGGTACACCATTCACACGGCAATCCTCGACCTTCCTTTCTTATTGTGAACTGACATGCGTCGATTCCTCACGATAGCCTTGCTTCTCGCCACCACGGCCACTTCTCAGCAAATTTGGGATATTGTAAGTCGACCTAGTAGCTACAGAATTTGTAGTTTCACCATGCCATTTGCAGTGGCAAACGACCTGGGACCGCTCCAAATTATTCACCTCACTCAGCCCGTCTTCTCCTATTAACTTCGTCTCGCCTGGCACTATCGGAAGCGCCGATATCACCGTAGACCCTACGACGACTTACCAGTCAGTGTGGGGATTCGGAGGTTCGCTCAGTGAGTAATAGCGCGCTCGTCATCGTTACGTACATCGAACCCTGATGGAACCTGGTAGCCGACTCCGCCGCTTTGATATTGAACAATCTCAAGGTTCGTTCTCGCCGTTCTCTCACAATTTCGACGGACTCACAACCAAGCTAGTCGAAGAATTCGAGCAACTACTGGTCGTTGTTGAATTATCTCTTCAGTCCGACGGATGGGGCGAATGCTGCTGGGCTTAACTATATCAGAGTTCCTTTGGGCGCGTCGGATTTCTCTGCTGGAGGTGCGTTCCTCGCGTTTTGAGCGCATATATGTAGGTTTTATTGACGGATACTTAGCGTACAGCTTTGATGATAACAACGGAGATACGTCATTCAACGGTTTCAACATCAACGCGGCCCCGTCCTACCTTTTCTCCGTTCTAAAGGACATCTACTCTGTGAACAATCGTACGTCTCGTTGTCACCTGTGAGCTTGCCAGTGTTGACGGGAAACAGTTATCAAAGTGCATGTTTTGCCATGGTCCCCTCCAGGATGGATGAAGAGCAGTGGATCAATGAACGGCGGGTCCCTCCAATCCCAGTATGTCACCTATTGTGAGTCATCGCATGAAGAGTATTAGGTTGCGCGCATACATCTTAATGCCTTTCAGATGCGAACTACCTCCTCAAATGTCTTCAAGGATTTCAAAACAACGGCATTCCCCTCTACGCCATCTCTATCCAGAACGAGCCTGAGAACAGCAACCCAACTTACCCAACTTGTACCATGTCTGTTGCGGTAGAAGCACAGATTGCGACGGCTTTGAGGACTTTGATGAACAATAATGGTTTCTCCTCTGTCAAGCTCATTGGGTATGAGCACAACTGGGGTGATGCTGGCACCTATCCCATACAACTCATGCAAGCAGCGGGAAGCTCATTTGCGGGAGTATCTTTCCACTGCTATTCGGTATGTCTTCTTGTGATCTGTAAGGCGGGAAGTTTACATGCATTTAGGGTGACGTTGCTGACCAAGATACATTCCACACTGCATACCCTACCAAAGAGGTCTGTCTTGCTTTGTGTCATTTATTCCGTGCTCTGAAATAGGTATTTAGATATACTTCACTGGTGAGTAAAACTGGTGCTCATAAAATTGATATTTGATCGTGTATGCGTCTAGAGTGCACTGGAACCATTGGTAGGTTTTATTTTAAGCATATTTACTAGTCTCCTCATCGTCGGTTTTAGGAAGCGATTGGTGGAGTGACTTAAAGGTTAATTTCATTTATTTTCCTCATGTGCCGTGACTAACCGACTTGCAGTGGTATATGGATAATATGTGAGTAACTGTCGACCAATAGGGCCCAAGATATTCAATGTCGCCTCTTCTACAGTTTCATAGGTAATTATACGGGATTGCTGGCTCTTGATCTATATCTAAGTCATCACAACAGGATCGATAGAGCACAACTCTCATTCAGCTCTCATGTGGAACACCGCCCTGGATGGAAATGGTGATCCCGTGTATCCTGGAACAAGCAGCTGCGGGGGCGGTTGCCGAGCCATTGTCCAGGTCAACAGCGACGGAACTTATAGCCCGAACCAAGAATGTATGTCTATCCTTGCTTCTGTCCTTCGGTCCCGAAGATACTCAGGGAGTTTATATTTAGTCTATGCCATGGCCCAGGCATCTAAAGCTATCATTCCGAAGGACGTAGGTGGTCCTTTTGGAAAGCGAGTGAAGGTCACCGTAGGTGGAACCTTGAGCTGGGCGCTCCGTGTTGGAGCCTATGTCACCGGAAGAGTTTCTTCAACCGACTGGCTACGGTACTCTTTGGTCGTCTTGAACTGTGAGTGGTGGATGCAATTGAATGAACAAGACGCTGACAGTTCTAATCTGCATAGGGGATGACACGCCAAATGGCTCTTGGAGTCCGACACCCGTGCAGACGACTATTGAGTTTAACGGTATGCAGGTAAGCTGGATTTTTATCATACAAGTACCGAGTACCGATTATCACAGGCAACATACACTTTCCCCGTTGGTATCACTACGCTCTGGTGGTATGGTGCGTACTTTCGCAAGCTTTAGCCTTTAGAAGTTACATTTTCTTCCATGCAGCCCCACCCACGTCTTCACTCAATGCCACAGCGGCACAAGAGCCATTCGAGATCTTCGCGGAGACTCAGCCGCTGAAGCAGAAGAGCTTTGCCCTTCATGGATGGCTTCACAAGTTTGTAGGCCGATTTGGGATCAGCTGAAGGAGAAGGCCGGTGGTATATATTTGATTCACGTCACGACTTCGCTTTCTTGTTCACGACACGGGATGACATAAGTATACGATTAATAGCATAATACATGTTGAACTTCATGCCAAAGGAAGGCTAGATTTTAGCAGGAACGAAGCCTTTATGTCTAGAGAGCGACCGAAACAGCGCGTAACGGTGGATAAGGAGGAGGAGGGGGGGCTTAGGAATGCTTCGGAGGGTTTATGTTACGGTTTTTCGGTGTGTGTCTACATCTGATCATTCCAGATTCTTTGGGACAATGGAAGCTAGGATGATCTTCTTTCCTGAGAGTTCCTTGATAGTGGGAATCCACTTATTGCTTGCGTGCCTGCCAGCGTAAATCCGAGTGTATGAGCTGGTCCATAGAAATGTTTCGACAATGATCAAATTCGTGCCGCAATGGGACCTAATCCACGTAAAGGAACTATCCTTCACCCGAGAAACATAGACTTGCTGGAAAGGAAAAGGGGGCTAGTAAATTGTATTTTACTGTTCTTTCCGATCCAACCCTCTCAGTATAAGTGGTCCATAAGTGCGCCCACCTTGTGGACACGTATCAGCCAGCCCCGGGTCTCGGAAGTACCAAAACGTTACTGAAAGGTGTGAAGTGAACCCAAGGTACTGGACCTGCATGGGAACCAGTCAAGAGGCTTCGAGGACACGAGGAGCTCCAAGTGTACAAAACTCTGGGCTGTCTTCATGGTCTTTCATTCTGCAATTATTAACTGCTACGGGAACTGCTGATGTGCTAGTTCCTCCCTTTATAAAATGAGTTCGCTCTGGTGTTTTGACGCATAGTGTAGGATCTATAATTCAGGACTGTGTTCTTCAACGCAGTGATAACGTTCGTCATAGCAGCCTTGAGCCTTATGGAGGTCTGTCAGTGCGTGCACCAACATCGCTGTCGATAGGCAGGCTCTACAAAGGCGTCTATTAAATAACTGCTATCAATGGGTGAAGCAAAAAAAAAACGCCTTAGTCTGAAAGTTTCAACGCTAACACCGCTGAAGGGGTTCAGACGAGTATCACAGGGCGATAACGAGCTGACCAGCGGGACCCGTCAAGCCGCACATCGGTCCTCCCTATTAATATATTCAGTACGAGTCGAGGATTTAAGGCAAAAGATTGTCACATAGCGACATGTTCGGACACCCATAGCTATGTAGGCATTAAGCGCCGGATTCGCATTGTCGACTGCGACCTTCGTACGCACCATCTGTATCACAATCAGAGAATCGAACATGCCGAGAGAGAAAGTGTGCTGTGAGTCACCACTCGCTTCGCACCAAGTTCTCAGTCAATTCGTACAACTTCGAAGCCTTCGTGGACAACAGTATTCTAGAACATTTGCCACTTGACCTTCCTAACGTGCTCATGATGATGGACGAAAACTCACATTACGGAATTTCAGGTCTTGATAGTCGTACAGAGGGGGGGAGACAACTCCAGCGTACGGATTGTGATATTATGCCTTAAATTATCGGAACAGCGACATGAAGGAGAGTGCGACGAGACGATCCAAAGGCCATTAGGTGCTTTGAAGGAATATCAACTGCTCGTCATCAATGAAGATATGGTGACGTACTTATCTGCAGCACCGTCAGCGCAGTGGCCATTATGACAGAAGCAAGGGGGTGGCGTATGTAGACCCTGGTTGACACCTTGACCAGGCCAGTATACGGAGGAAGCGGAGGTTTCTCGATCTTGACATAAATGCATCTTTCGGCAGTCGAAGCCTTAGATACACAGGCCGGAGCCATTGATGATCGATGTCTGTTTGAACAGCTCGGTATGCGAGCAGGACGAGGGAAACTGATAAAAAGTGAATGCTCCTTTGATCGTGCATCCGCCGAGAAATTTGGCGCAGGCATAGGAGGAGAGCTGGAGCCCAGTGCTGGTTGTACGAAAATCAGTCGCAACAGTGGCACGATTGTTCGGAAAGTGATGGCTAGCGACGTGAGTCCCCCAGAAATTTGTGACCCCCCAAAAGTGAGCCTGGACACGAGGTTCTTTCTAATCATTGTGAATGGGACCTGAAGCTGACTGAGCCGTATCGTGGGACGGCTTGACGGACCAAGAGCGGATACTCAGCCAAAACACGACGATGTCAGTACATCGTTGCCAGCTGCCGTTGGGTAATGACTCATCGACTAGGGTCCTTAAATCTGTCCAGGGGTTCTAACAGCAACCTCATGGGTTTCAGCTGCCACGAATCCATCGAATTCGGGAATCCTGGTAACCGAAAGATGTTTCGCTAAGAAGGAAAGGGATGCCCAGCAAGTAGAACTGCCTAGAATTGCCCCAGTTCAGACTAAAGGCAAAGTAATGGAGGCGATTAATGATGGAAGGTATCCGAATCATTGAGCTTGAAGCTATGAATCCTGACGCTTAGTATAGAAGCAGTATTAAACAAGCTAGAAGCACCCGAAAGTCCTGCTTGAGCCGAGGATACTGGCCTCAAGGGTACTGTGATTTTCTTGATCTACAAATTTGATGAATTGTTGGCGATTTATATGACATATCTTGATATGTCACAGCTGGAGGTCACTGAGGAAGCTATCGAGGGCACGTACATGAGAGATAGTTGAAAGCGGTATTCACCACTGCAGACGGTCAAGCTCGTCACCATCGCCGGCCCGGCTCAGGCACAGATCGCCACTTAATCGTTGACTTTGTCAACGGTTGCTTTAGTATTCTTCAACCTTCAATGCTTGACTAAGTATCGTGAATTTTTTTCTCTCAAGTAGTTCTTTCAACAGGTCGGACCAAAATTTTGAGTGAACACCGTGTGCGAATGCGGCGTACTATCTCAAAAAGGACTTAGCGTGTCTTAACGCCTGTGAAATGAGATTCTTTCATTTCCCCATCGCCCAGTAGTATCGTTCTCGAGGCACCCGTTTACACGTCAGTTTTCCCATACTCTACCCTTCGGTTAGGCCTTACCTTCCATAAAAGCGTCTTCCTGGTCGTCCTAATGCCGTGATTATCGACTTTCTCAGTAACGAACACGCAAACGTCTAAAGTCAAACGGTCGCCGAGATCGAGTTGAAAAGTCACAGCGGCGTAATACAGTACGCATCAGGGGCATTTCCGGTTGCTATCGATTCTGTCAGAGCGTTCTAATCCCAAACCGGGGCACTATCGTCAACGATAAAAGAGGCGTTTCTGTAGCCGCTTTTCCATTTCTCTTCCACCATGGTCTCATCGTGCACCTACGAACTTTCCAATAATGTCAACATCTTTTTCACTGATAGTGGAGCTCCCCCAGGTTCTTCTGATTACACTACTCTTGTTCTATTGCATGGCAGCGCTTTTACAGGCGGTGAGTTGTATCGATGCGTCCATCAGAGACCGTACGATCATAAAGTTCTACTTGCAGACACGTTTGAGAAGCTGCATGCGCTCGCCCATAAATCTAACTTGCGCACCGTTATCTGGAATCGCCGAGACTATCCTGGTTCTACTAGATACACCGACGACGAGCTCCAAGAGCTGTGCAATGGAGAAAAAGCCTTTCTAGATCGCCTAGCTACTCAGATGGGAGAGTTCCTTCTGCAATTCATTGAGAAGGAAGCCGTACCCAAAATCAGCCCCGACCGCAAACTGGGAGGATTCGCCATCGTAGGGTGGTCTATGGGTACCACAACCGCTATGTCTTTGTTTTCCGATGCCAACCTTCTGTCTCGCGCCGAGTACAATGTGCTTGAGTCCTACGTGAAAGATCTCGTCTTTTATGGTGAGTTCTTTTTGGAGGATCGGCAAGTATGTAGTCTGATCGCGTTGCATATAGACCCACCGTTCATATCACTAGGCATAGAGGTTCCAGATGATGCGAATCCGTATGATCCATGGGTGGATCCCGAGTACAAGACCGCTGAGGAATTATATCAAAATTTCCGCCAATGGGTCACTGGTTATTACGATCATCCCACTTCCCCGACCATATACAATATGGACTTTCGTAAACGATCAAATAAACGCTCAGCTAATTCTTGGACGCCAGAGCAATGGGCCAAATATTATGATGAAGGTGCCGCAGTGAGATCTGAGCTCAAAATGTAAGTGTTTCGCTTCATGTGCTCCCTCCCATTTTCATGGGATATGAAAGGTACACCCCGCCGATGTCACCAAAGATTAAAGAGCTGGCTGACAGCGTCTTATTCGACGAGAGCGTTATCCAGAGTTGCTTCCCCCAGGTTCCTGTTACCTACATGGCAGCGACCCGATCGACGTGGCATTGTATTTGGGGAATTCTCGAAACCAAGAGAATTTACCAGTGGCATTTGAGTGAAGGTCACAAGGTCCGGCATATACATTTCCTGGCGATTGAAGGAGGCAACCACTTCGTAAGTGAAAGTAGTCTTTCTAGGCACCACTACTGAGTTGTCGTTTCAGGTTCATTACGATGATCCAGAAAGCCTGGTCACTTCTATTCTTGCTGGCATCCGAGCATAAGAAGTGGGGCGAGAGCCTTGTGTAACATATGCATTCAGTGCCCGGGTCACCAAAAGGGCCATATATGTAATTGTACCTTATACGAGATATACAGCATGCATAGTTACAGTACTTTCATACAAACAACCTTTTCAAGTCAAACGAACCGCATGATTATATTCCACAGTAGTTTCGGTACCTTTTACCCTCGCATAGCTTGGTAACTCCTATATAGTATGTACGCGATCTGGTCTTTGGATTCCCAGACGGGAAGCAGCACTGAGCAGGTGCCACTTATCAAAGCCCATATGCTGTTGAAACCATCAGTTTCACGTGTCGACGAGTAATAGTACTAGCAACCTACATGGTAACCGAGGCCCAAAATTTAAAGAATTGCTTATCATAGATATAATGGGAAAAAAACATAGGTAGAGGTACTTGATAGAATTTATAGTGACGTGAGCATATTGCTACCGTTCGCTGCAGACATGCATTCTCACCAACGATCGCCACAATCAAAGTTAATGTTGTGGAATAACAAGCAGCTCTCTTGAACGCAGCTTGCAGGGTTTTTATGTCTAATTCACCTTTCACGGTCTGAGATTCCGCCTTGTCGGCTCCGGCGACGACGAATTCGACATCATCTTTCTTGTCTTGTCCATTCCCCCCATTTTCGGAGGTACTATCACTGTTGTCGAAGTCGTCCAAACGAGTAATTCCCCTGGTGCCTTGGAAATCATAATCTGCCGGGCCTAATAGAAGTCGCCAACGGCCATCAGTCCATGTCACTCGACGAAGGGTAGCTTCTCACTCAACAGCGAAATTCCCACAGTGATGATCCCGGAAAACAGGATTCCTGTGAGGCCGCTACACACGGCTGAATATGGTTTCGCAAGGTTTGTGATGGTGATGGTACCTACAAATCCTCGCTTACTTAGGGAATTCGAGAACGGAGCGCAGAAAAAGTCGTACCGTAAATCTTCCAGCATCCAATAATCCAGGCCGTCAGGCCCAGCGTTGCACCCAGTATCGCACCAAGGCATACTGCAATCGCTGTCAGTTTCCGCCATGTCACAGTCAAAGCGACGGGAATGACGGCGGGACTCAGGATGACTCCTCTAGACGCGACCATAGATAAGTGAATGGACAAGTTAAGAACAGGTAACATACTGAACGTAGAAAAGCTTTCACAGCCGTGAGTGAGTGTGTGCCATTACATTGTATACATGAGTACGCACCCAGCCCAGGTCTACGCCCACCTTATTCAGCTATCGCGCTTATCTGTTAGCTGGACAATGCAAGCACTACAGAGTCACTTACAATAACAGCCCAGCATCCCATCCATATGGCCCAGAAGCAGATGAAGTAATGAGAGACACGAACAATTTGAGCACCTTTGGCATTGGGTTTGAAGTAGGTTCGATAAATACTGAATTAAGTAGATATAATGGCGACACTAGGCTTTCAATGACAAAATAGACCCACTCGTATGAGCTACGGCAGGCACTTGCTCAGGACGAGGAACCAGGTAAAGGAATTTCACGTACAAGAGACTGGACACAGCAATGAGTTCTGCGCTTGTGGCAGAGGTTACAGCCATGCTAGGACATGATCAACACATGCACGGTAACAACACGGCATGGCGCACAATACCACCAACAAAACGGCAACGGCACCTCCCTTTCCCATCAACACTGCCGCTGCCGCAGGAGCTGCTAAACCAGCACTAGTTTGGGACTCGGAGAGCGGGTTAGGGTATGTGGGGAAATCCGGCTAAACCACGGAAACTGAATTTCCGGTCACGATGAATACTAACAAGACCAACATGATGCAATAGCGCTCTTGCAGCTAGGCCCAGACATGAAGCGAAAGCAAAAGGGACAGCAAACCAAGAAAGGCCTCCCAGCATCTGGAAGGAGAGGTACTCTTTCAGTGGCAGAGCGATAGAGAGAACAACGCCTACATATGCTTTTGTTGTTGAGGAGGGGTGACTTGCGATTGCCTGACGACCAGTCAGAAAATATAGACATCAGGTTTGGTGTACGATCAACCTACACGTTGCCAGTAGCCTTGGTCACAAAACACGCCGGAGAACCCAGACAAAATAGTCGCGGCGCCGAAGACTAATCCTTGATTACTCTTCATCGTCAGGTAACTTCCATTTTGGTTTCCTTCAACCGGTGTCTCTTCTCCTGCCGCCGCAAGTAGGTCATACAAGCCTGATAGTCCACCTGTGTCTGATGAAGTACCACTATAGTGCAATATTAGAGATGCGTCGAGTCGAATAACTTTACATACTAGGTCCGGAAGAGGAACTTGAAAAAAAGCAGTCATGGTCAGATGGGGAGGACACAACTTGAGGGAACATTTACAATATAGGTGATGACGAATAGGACCACAGTATGGCTCCAATCACATATGAAAGTCGCACGAAGGCCACTGGGGGTCAATTCAGTCTCAAGTCATCACAGCCGGGTCAACATGATGTACCCAACAAGTACGTAGACTGCAATACCGATTGGAAGCAGGAAACATGCCGCCACTGGAATAATTGTACGTCAGATAATACACGGTCAAAATAAGAATCCTGTACTTGTGTTCATGCCTGTCAATGCTGTGACTGTTGCGGCACCACCGACTAGGTAAGGTGTGCCACTAAGGACAGATATAAATCAAGTCAATGGGTCGAACGTACGTAACAGAGAGCCGCAGACGATCATGATACAGATGAAAGCATAGAAGCTGAAGAGAATATGGGGACCAGTTCCAAATCGCGCCCGAACAATCTTTGGCAAGACGAATGCAATGAGCACAGGCTGGTCAGGTGACTATCATCTTTAAACATACCTCAAGAAAAGTATGGGCTCCGTTTGCATTCATTTTCACTTTAGCGGCTACCATGCCAAAGATAGCCAGCTGGATTGTGCCTCCAACGCCGTACCACCTATGGTCAATCGTAATCAAAAGGAATATCGAAGGCAGGGTAGAGCATGATTTACCAAGGTCCCGAAACTCCAAAAGTATATGCAGCCGTACTCGATTGAAGTAATGTTGCACTCCAGGTCCATGCGCTGACACTAATTATGTGCAAGTTTCAAGTCTCTTCGACATGTCGGCAAGAGAAAACTCACATGCCACAACACACCAAGCCCGGCTGATGAATTTTGTCAGCTGGCTGGACCCGGCGGATTCAATCATGCGCTGACCTTTACGCTCCTTGATGCGCTCTATCAAAGAAATGAGGGATGGTATATCACGGACACGCATATGAACTATGAGCCTCACAGTGAATTCCTCTGAAGAGGAAGGTGACAAGTCCGTGAACTTTGCTTGTAGGTACGTCAAGAGCAGCATAACAGCCGCAAAGAAAAATCCGACGCCTATGACATCTTATAAGGGCAAAAAATTGGTGGATGAACATGAACAACGCACCTACAACCACACCATAACCAACGCTTTGACCTAGTGGTACGTTAGCATACATGTCATTAGCGTATCGTACAGGACGCACTGAGCAGAGGCTTGAATTCCGTTTCTGCTGACATGGAGGGACAGAGTTAAGGTTATACGGGAAAAGAAGCAAGCTATAAATAAAGCTGCATCTTAGTCAAGGCCCGATGGCGGCGACTAAAGATAAGGATGAATGGGAAAAAATCGATGTTTGCGTTTCTAGCCTGATGGTAGGAGATAACGTTGCCCAAAGGAGACCGTCAATGCCTAGAAGCATATTCAGATGCTTAGATCCAGTAGAAGACCAAAGATTATGTATCATTGTGGATATAAAATCCACGGAGCTGCGAGGGATTGCAGAACCAAAAGTGGAGCTACCGTCATGATAGGAAAGAAGGTGGAGGGTCGACCGAAAAGTATGCAGCTTGAATCACGTGTCCGTGGGTGCTGGCGAATATTCGGCATGGTTCGGCCCGTTGTAGCCGATTTCCTCAGCGTCTCTGCTCCATGATCCATTGTTTGGTGCAATTTTTCTCAGAAATACGCCCAATAAGAGTCAAACATATCGCTGAGCTGTAATGACATTCTGTGATAGACTGTCTCTGCATTATGTTCAAGTTTTGCTGCCGTGACTTGGCCGCAACCTCGTCTAAGCGGGCATCAAGAATCCAATGAGCACACTGTACCCGGCGCGCGCACAGAGCTGATCCGTGTGACCAGGGGTGATCATAGTATACAGGGTCCCAAAGCTGCATTCGCCGCTTGACTACGTCTTCCATGAACGAGACAGCCATTGAAATCGTATGTCATATCCAGGCTACTCGCTATCTGACTAGTAAGCCTTTAATTATCTGTGGTGCTCGCAAACCTGACGTGTACATTTGCAGGTGCTGGACTCGTAGTAAGTCACAGTGTTGTTGGCTGTACGCTTTACTTACTATTCCAGGTCCTGCTTTATGACCACCTCCTGACATTCTCTGCCGAAGTAGAACTCATCTGGGCAGCGCCCTGGTCTGTCCCAAAAGTTCTCTTCCTGCTTTTACGGTACATTGTCCCACCGAGTGTGATTATCCACACGCACTGTACGTCCTTAGCTGGGTTTGGGCTTGGCTGTCAACTTTTAATTGGTTCACGCAGTATTATCGGGAATAGCCAACTCGCATGTGTCGAATACTGTAAGTTTCACTGTGGTGCTTTTTCGGAGATCATTCATTACTAAGTAACGCTTTACTAGTTGTAACCTCTCTCTTTGCTGCGATACTTGAACTGAGGACTCATTTCCCGTCCCCTGAAGCTGCGTAATCTGGTATGACATCTCGGTGAATTGTCTCCTTTTCATATAGACTCAGGATCATGGCTGATTCCCTGTTCCTAGATGTACCTCGGCCAAATGTCGGTTATAATTTCAAATTGTATAACGATCTACCTTTGCTTTCGGGGTAGCACTACCACTAACTCAGTGTATTCAAGTCCTAGTTCTCCTACACCTCTGGAATCTTTGGGAGCGACCTCCACGCTTTATCTGCTGCACTTTGATAGTCTTGGTTCTGACAACGGTGGCAAATATTGCATGCACGACTGCCGTGGTGCAAGCCACAAGCCGTACGTGACCTTAGTACTCTTTTACTACTACTTAATTTGGTGTCAGATAACATATATTTTGATCAAGACCTACGTACATGCGTACTCCGAAATAGAGACCGTATGCCTCTGCTCTGGGCTCCGCCGGTGAGTAGCCCACGATCTTCTTAATGAACTTGACGCTAATTTCCAATCCATATTAGATGGCCTTTGAAATTGTAGCTTTGTCGGCCATTGTGTATAACGCACTGTCAAGACCGAGGTCTTTACACACAGATGTCGGCCAGATTCTGTTCCGTGATGGGATAGCATACTTCATTGTAAGTCTTCAGAACCAACAGCCAAGTCTACAACCTGATGTCGTCCTCTCTAGATGTTGTTCTGTGAGCATCTGTGCTGTTCCACATTCAACTGATGCTCATCTACATCACCACAGCACTACGGCTCATGAACCTGCTAGTGACGTCCGTAGCTCCAGTTAGTCCTCTAATTTTCCTGTTTCTGTATTATCTAACAAATCTCCGTGAGGTTTCTCTCGTTCTGTTGGGAATATTGTGAGTGTCATCGCTAGGGAACCTCGAGAAAAGATATTAACAGACACGCGATGCAGTTTTATCTGGTCTAGTACGACAGTGACAGTAACAAGGTTGGTCCTCAACCTTCGAGAGTTGCGGATTCGGTCAGCGAAGTCGCAAGATAGATCCGGGCTTAATATGAAATCTGATCCTCAGCATTTGGCTGAGCCTATCGAGTGTAATGATTAAAACACATCAAATAGAATACAACCAGTAAGATATGTTGCAACAGGATATCGAAGAGGTAGTTCTTGAGGGAATCCCCTAGGTTGATAGGCATGAGGATGAGAGATGAACGGACATTCATGAGGTGTTTAATGACTCACAAATCCATTATGAGTCCCAAATTCATGGTGCCACCGTATGCGATGAGATCGTATGTAGAAAGAAATCGAATCGGCCCGACGACCATTCTTTCCAAAAGAGGACATGGTCTGTGCGCAAACTTCGGAGGTATATAAGGCTCATCCCGACATCCGAAAACAGTACCACTCTGGCCTTTTGGCTTAGATCAAGTGTAGTATCTGTTCTTAATAGTTTAACCACTATTACGGAGGCACCGCCTCCCGTATTGGTTATCTAATTTTTGCCGCCCTTGTCCTCTGTGCTCTGCTTGCAACATGGAGGTGCGATGACTTTGCTACTGCAGTATCGGCTTGTGTCGTCGGGGGATCTTTCTTTTCTTTGCTGTGCACTTTTGAGGACTTTCAATTGACAGTCTTTGGGTCGCAGCAAACAAAATGGTTGACTTTGAATTGAATGTACTCAGTCATTGGCGCTGCAGATGTTCATATCCTATGACTTGAACATTGGTAGAAAATTAGACTAGTAGGTTCATTTTTTGGTTGAATGTTCATTGGTGTTCATTATCTACATTCTTCTAAGTCAAGGATATTGCCAGTATCTTAAAAACAATGATAGCTTTTTATGCAGTTACCTGTCATACTGTAAGAGCATTTGGGATCAGCTAGTCTCAAACCCATCACCGCATCCTAACCCTTTTGCATCTTTACCATTTATCATCACATCAATATGTAGAGTATCAAAGAGCTCCTTGTCCTTTTTCCCTTCTTGTCTTCAGACCTCAGCAACATAGCATTTCTGGGCAGCTCGAAACATGTGTAAATGCTGGGAAATGGATGGTGATGCTCAATGCTCTCCTCATCTTTCAGACGTTTGCAGCCGCTTGGACTCATAAATCCAGGGTTCAACTTTGATATCTTGCTCACAACGGATTGCAATAAGCTCAAATAGTCACTAACGATTACTTCCCGGCGCAGAATTCTTCGTTCTTGAAGCTGGGGTGAATTAGAACACCCCGAATTTGTCAACCAGAGAGACAAACTTTGTCCTTCAGGTTGAAGAACTGACAAGTTAGATTGGTACATTTGCGGGTTCAATGTTATCTCATTCAGGTTTACCACTTGCATGTGCAGGAAACTTGCAGTGCCTGCTTATAACATTTCTCAAGTGACAACTCAAGCACATCCTGAGCGAGGAAGCTTACCTCATCTCTCACTCACTGGCTGAGCATGTTCGCGTCTCACCAATTCAAGACAAGCGAACTCGTTGCCAACCAGATAGATCTTTTGATGGTCTTTACTGTTGGACCATCAGCCAACTTTGATTTGGCAAGCAAAGTGCCAGGCGAGAAAAGAATTGAGATCAACTTGAAGTCTGTAGGTGACATTTTGAGTTCTTTCGAGTGCATGTCTAAAGAGAGCCAAGAGGCGTTTATATAGTTGTACAATGGCACCACACTCAAGAGTACTAGTGAAGACTTTGGACGAGGCTGGCATCTATTCTGGGATAATGTCTGAGCTCATGCTTAAATTGTTCACTGACAGCTCCGGAAGACAAGACCAGGAATAGCCCAAAACAACCTTCGTCTTCTCAGGTCACATCATACTTCTTAACGATTAAAAGTGATACTATTAAATGGTGATGACTGTTGACATGGCTAAAATGTTGCAGTTATATAGCACAGGTACATGCACAAGTCTTACTTGAGCACAGTTTATCGATTACAATTAGAGCACACTGTTGTTGATCTAGAAATAACCAGTTGAAGAGGGCCGCCGGACACAGCAAGTCCAAGTCCTTCAAGAATCAATACTGAAATGTCGGGTTCTGTGCCACTAAGACCAAAGAAGTCAAGGACTGGGAATGCCTAACAGCGAGATAAGCTCATGGATCATGTGATGATGGAAGACCTTACAGAAATGTTGTAATATGCAGCAACCATCCCAAAGTTTGGCGCTGAAATGTCCATCTAGTACAATAGTCAGAAATATACCTGAATGGAAACGTCATATGCAACTTATCGGCAATTACCGCTTTTTTAAAACAGAAAAAGGAAATATTTTTCAAATAAATTGTGCCCCAATGAGCTCGGCATCCCGGCAAACATATAACAAATATCATGGCAATTACCGCATTTTTTAAAGCAGAAAAAGGAAATCATTTTGAAATAAATCCTGCCACAATGAGTTCAGCATGTCGGCAGAGAATAAATCAAATTCAACGGCAATTACCGTACTTTTTAAATCAGAAAAAGGAAATATATTTGAAATAAGTCCTGCCTCAGTGAGTTTGGCATCTCGGCCATTTGGAAGAAATCGCTAGACACAATAAAAAGGAAATATATACAAATTATATTCTATATAAGGCATACGGCACGTCGGCATTGGTCGTTATCAGTTGTTATCTATTCCGAAAATGTCCGGCTATCAATCTATCATTTTAGGTAAATTTCAAAAAGGACTTTTGCACACTAAAGACCGAGTCAAAGGACTCGGAACAAGAGAGTACCTGAAGTCGGAATCGTGGAAAGTCTTAAGGCTGTCAAAAAATCTGAAGTACAAATTGATTCACTAGCTTTTTGCCGAAGTGACTTACACGAGCTCAATCCTTTGGGCAGCTTTTGCTGTGAGAGTATGACTTATCGATTTAGGTACCCCTTCCAGATCTGGAGGCAGCAGGATGATTACAATGTCGAGTTCAGAGGCTCAACCTTGCAGTTTCAACCGAGTGGCAACTTTTTCACTAACTAAAAAATCAGTTTATCTCAACAACAACCTTTATATAGACTAGTTACGCAGATACCACTCTTTAAATTGCAGGGTGTTTGTAACAAAAGGAAACCCTGAACAAAGAGAAACGCACGATAAGTCACCATCCAGGAAACCGGGAAACTGGGAGCGGCGTTGTCCGAGTCCGCGACCACGTGCTGTTCGCCGGCAAACTTGGCTTCTACCTTGCCACCAACACTGCACTCACCATTGTTCTGTGCGACTTTAAAAACGCGTCGAAATGGCGACGGCTATACTATTCCTTGATCCCCTTCTCTCATTCTACCCCTCACAGCTTTTTCCCAATATCCCTATGTCTTCCAATGTTGCGGGCGATGGCACTGCTGTCCCCCCTCCGCCAGGGAGGGTAACTCCACCGAACGGATCTCGCACAGAACAGATACTCTCCGCTGTGCAAAGTACGCCCCTCAGTAATCATGCCCCTACCGTTGATCCCACAACCAAGGCGGATTACCTTGTTGGTCACTTCGACCGATACATAGAAGAAGATCTCAAAGAACGCGTTTTCGTTCACCCCGAGAATTTCTTTCCAACCATTCTTCATCTTCCTGCTGACTGGAAGACGGACAACAACATTACCAAGAAGATTAAGAAGATCAGAAACAACCGTGTGTTCAAACAGCACATGCAGACCTACTTCGCCTTATGCAACGAGACGAATCCTGGGGAAAAGGCTTATTACCATCCATACGGCGTGATGTGTAATAGCGCGTTTGACGTCCTAGGTGCCACTGACCAGTCTGGACTGGGCATCTACCGACAAGACGCGAAACCGGTTCTTGGCTGCAAAGAAAAGCATATCCCTGATACCTTAGGTGTTCTTCGCGCGATGTTCACTAGCTCGGGGAACGACGTCAATAGGATGATAGATAACAGGCCAGAATATAATTTTTCTTGGGCACAGGCGATGCATTGGCAAGAATTTAAGCCTAACGTGTCTTTCCTCGACGAGGGGACCGATGCTAGGTACAGGGTTTTGTCAGCCGGTCCGTGTCATCCTCTCTTTTAATATTCTTCTGGCTAACCTCTCTATTCAGCTGGTGAGGATCCTCGTGGCGAAGTACGAGGTAAAACCACTGTAGCACACGACCCTGGTAGCCGTCTGGCCCCCATCAAATCGTCTCGTCAAGGAACGACCTCAAAGAAGCGTCGCTCTCAAAACGAACCGAGTCATGCCTCTAAGCGTGCACGTTCTAGGGAAACTCCTGACGTTTCGTACGCCCGGAAGGCGTCAGAAAATTCGACAGCCCTTAGCTCTCTCAGAGAGGAAGCCACACCCCCAGACGAACCAACGACAAAGGAGGAGCTTCAATCCAAGGCTCGCCGGGAAACAATAGTCCAATGCGGTCGTTACGCCCTCGAGATTCTGTCTAGTGCCGGATTTCGCACTCACTACATTGGTGCTCTCGTCACGGTGGGACGCATACAACTCCTCTACTATGATCGCTCAATCATTATTGTCTGCAAACCGATTGAAATGTTCAAACGGGGCCCAGACTCACTAGGGAAGTCTACCAGTCCGCCAGAGATAACAGACGAATTCGGCGCGTTGCTTGTCGGATTTAATCAACTTACGCTCAAGCAACGAGGGATCCAAGAACAACTTTGCGTTGACAGAGCCCTTATCGAGAACCACGAAACGTACATGAAAAGATGTCACGAGGATGGGGGAGCTTTTGATCTCAGAGACATATTCCGAGGAGTGAAGCTTCCGCTTCAGCTGAAGACGGATAAAGGTGATGAAGAGGTCGAGGTCACCCTTGGACGACTTATATCTCGCCAACCTGCCATTGTCGGCCGCCACACTTGCGTCATGGAGGTTAAATCAGAATACAAGGAGTGGAAGGGCAAAGAACTGGTCATCAAGATCAGTTGGCCTGCTAGCGAAAGACAATCCGAAGCAGAACTGATCAAGATTGCCAGGGAGAAGGCACGAACGATGAAGACAGGAAAGAAGCCAGACTGGGCCTTGGACCATTTGCCGGGGATTCTCCTTTGTCAAGACTTTGGATACGAGGCAGATTCTACTCAAGCGAATATTGTGGCTTTCTGCAAAATGGCAAATTGCGTAGGGGATAAAAGAATTAATTATGAAGACCGTGTCTGTCGCATTACTGTCCAGGAGAAACTGAATCCTCTCGAAAAACTCCGGACGGTTGAGGAATATGCTCAAGTCTTTTTCGACATTCTGCAAAGTGAGTGCATCGATTTAACCTTTAATGAAGTATCTGATTGTCGACATAGTCCACAAATGGCTGTATGATCACCCAAGGATTCTCCACCGAGATATTAGTCCTGGGAATATCATGTGGCGTCGATCTGTTGATGGTCATGTACGCGGCGTTCTCAACGATTTCGACCTGTCCTCCCTACGAGATGTTCCTGGCGCCTCCTCTTTTCAACGTACTGGCACACTTCCCTACATGGCGTATGAACTCCTCATCGACAACAAACACGGTAATCCGCCTGAACATCGATATCGGCACGATGTGGAGTCAATTTTCTACGTCATTCTCCTGCTGTGTTGTCGTTACAAGGTCTTGGCTACATCCATATCGTCTGAACCCGTGCCTCTGAACTGTGCAAGGGTATCCTCCCCATTTGATGAATGGTACAATCACAGCCGTGCTACTCTGAAGGACAAGAAAACTGGTTTCATCATGGGCGACGTACCCGCCGTGAACAGTGGCTTCGGTGCGTTTCAGCCCTGGATAAACGACCTTCATGGGCAATTCGCAGGAGGACAATTCGCTCGGATTTCACGTTCCCACGACCAAACTCGCCGGAAAGCCACGGGTGCCTTTGATGAAGAAACTCTCGAGAATCGAGTTTCTTATTCGATCGTCCTTGATATTTGTAGTGATTTTTCTGGTTCGCCCCTTGTAGTACGCAATGACCAGCTCGAAGTGGCTGTTCTGTAGTTTAATTGTGCAATAGTATAGGGCATTAGAGATCAATCACAACTTCACTGCTACCTCTGCAGACGCAGTGCATTAGATTTTGCTAGTTGGTTGAAACTTGCTGAAACTTGTACTGAAATTGTACCCAGCAGTGCCGGCGGTCATCTAAATCACCATCTCTATCGTCGAATCAAGGGTCCTTGTCTGCCATCTCAGAAAGGCCAGATCAAACATTTCTTCAGTTGTCTACACTCTCTGCATCCAACTGATCGCGGAGTTGTGGCTTCAAGGCACACATTATGTCCTGCCGGGAGTACACATGGGATGTGTTGCAGGAGATCATTATTTATCAGATATGGTACTAGGTAGGGGGACGATGTTGATACGCCCTTGAATGCCTGCCGCTAATCATTTCCTCTCACAGCCACAGACGACTTCCCTCCCTTTTACATCCGGTCAGGGATTGAAACACAGTGACACCGGGGCACTGTCGGTCGGTGATATGCTCTGAGTGACTGGAATGCTATCAATAGCAGTGGCGCTCCCACTCTGCGTCACGGAACTTCCATCCGATGTCATAGTCACAGGTGCATTGGACATTGACTTGGGAGGACTCGAAAATGTAGCACTACCAGTGTCTGAAGAGGTGGAAGGCGGCGCATCCGAGGTTGATACTGGCACAGCTGAATCTGTCGACGATTGAGAGGGACTCAAAGTCTTGCTCGAAGTAATACTTGGGATCTGGCCATCCGTGGATGAAGTTGGTGCCTCTGCACTGCTTGACTGTGGGAACGCTACTCGCATCTGAAGAAGTTGATGTGGACGAATCAGCCGAAGAAGTCAGAGCAGATGCACTACTTGCTGAAGTGGAGGCTGATTCATCAGTGCTTGATGAGTCGTTAGCAGTAGTTGAAACAGATCCGTCTGAAGTGGAAGCGGGTGCCTGAGTTGTGCTCGACGAGGTAGAATCTGAAGAGCTAACTGTGCCACTACTGTCGGGAGACGACGCAGATGCTGGTGCATTGTTCGAAGAAGCGATGATGTTATACAACTACAACGAGAGGGAAGAATAATTTGGACTAGAGTGAAGTTTGGTTCCCACGCGCTTCCGGATGATGCATCACCAACAATTATCTACATCGTAGAAGAAAGACTAAATGAAATCAGCCATTTTCTGACTTTGTCGTGCAATATTTATCGTGATTAGTGAAGTCTCAAGCTAGATTGACATTCTGACTCGATGAACTGCTCTCCATATTATAGAGAAGCGTATCTCCGCCTGCATCCTCTTCTGACAGCTGTACTGTTCTCCGCCGCTGCTGTCCGATAGCACAGTTCCTTTTTCGTCGAAAGTAAAAGCACAAGATATCCTGTCGTCGTAACAATTAATACAAAGAAGGAACACGAGGCGCAGTGTAATACCTTGCGGGTACCAAAAGTCACAACTATACAGATTGGGCCTGGTTTCAAGTTCGCATTTCAGGACGATGCAATTGTTCAGTATTACGCACATAAGTTCAGAAGGATATACCAAGCGGAAAGGGCAACACCCTCAGGCGGGACAATGACGGAGTAGACACTTAAACTTATACCGCATGCGTTACTTCAGCTGCCAGTGGGAAAAGTATTTAAAGACTCACCAAACCACAAAGCATATACATGTGGAGAATAAAAATAAACGGACAAGAAAATTGGTCGGAAGAGTCGGGATGGAATTGATTTCACGCCTAACTTCAACCATGGTCTTCCGTATGACGACTATAATAACTACTACATGTCAAAGTCAGTGGAAATAAACTTATGCAGTGAATACTAGAGCTGACTTTCCGCGACCATCGTTGCCAAAGACATTATGATACCAAGGATGCAGACGGCAAGATTCCTAGGTACGCTGTAGTTGTGTTTGAGCTCACAAATGACACGAACCATCACTCACGGTTTTGCAGCAGTCAAATGACAATATAAGCGTGATTCATTGCGTTGAACATCTTTGGGACTTCGAAGGCCCGCCTGTGCATACGGCAGAAGTCAGCATTGGGGTTAAATAAAGACCATGAAAAGTGAATACCACAAGTACTTCCAAAGCAATGCCAAGGGACAGAAATATCGACGATACAAGAAGCTAATTAAACTTTAGTACAGATTAATCTCAAATTGAACCCGAAACTTACAATAATTGGAGTAATTTGAGACGGGGGTTTTCTTCGGCATGTACAGAAGAACTTAATCAATGACTAAATGTAGAGCTCTGGTCAAAAAGATAATATCGCTTATGCGATCTACTGACCTCTACGATAAAACTGAGCGTACAAAAGATAGAACTTCAAGTAGTCGAGTAAGAGTCAGACTAGACAAAATAATACGGATGCTTACAGGATGGGAGTTGAGTATACAAGACAAACCTGGAAGAGGCATACCCACGGGGACGGCTCTGGGTCACTCTGTCCCCCGGTAAACATCAAGAGTGAGTAAGAAACGCAATAGATGATCACAGAAATGATCATCCCGAACCAAGTCGCCGTTCTTTTGACGTTCCGCGAAAGCAGAGCAGGAGCAAGTAAAGTCAGCAGAAGAACGAGACTCGACATCTGCAACGTATCGAAAGCAACGACAAGGGCTTTTGGATCGGAGTCTAGGGATGAAAGACCACGATGGACTATCGACGCACCACCTTCGCTTTTCTGAACGTTCATTGTGTGTCTGTTGTAGGATTAGGTGTCCCAACAACATAGTTCAGTTATATACCTGCATAAGGCACGTGCTGAGGATGCAATAGTATCAGCTGAGGCGAAATCGCTAGGTATCAAGATCAGATTGAGTCATCAAATTAATAAATCAGAGCACCACCAGTACTAGATTGTTCCAGCGGCCTATACATATATCATCAATGCTACTGCCACTGTAATATTTTATCGAGCAATACATGATCCATTAGCCGTGCCAATATAGAGAGGCGATATGAGATTACTTGAAGTACCTTCGTAATGCCCTCATCTTCTGGTCTACGGCCCAGAGGCTGCTCGTGAAAGACGGTAGGACATCATCAGAATGCCAGTACGTTGTCTGCTATTAAGAAAGCACATCAATCAGCTGTATTCTTCCAGGTACCAGAGACACTCACACGATCACTTCTCCAGGGTGAACCACAGGCAAGATCCGACGTATGTAAATGATCCAGATCCTTGTAGCTGTTCCCCACCTACGTCTCGCAAGTTCCATATCTTTGCATTTTTTATGCAACTCCACGCAGCACGGGACATCAAAACAAGGGAAGAGACCTACACCCCACACGGACAATCTCGAACCGGTAGTGGTGGGCGCAAAGGACCTCGTGTGCACCCCACCAATGGCACCTGTCGCGCTTGATCCCGCCAAACGACCATGTTTGCGCCCAAGTTCCAGACTCATTGTCCCACAGCAGGATTTACCTGAGTAGGGCTCACCCGAGTTTGGTAATCAGCTGTTCAAGGTATACTTACACCCATGCGAACAACGAGAAGGTATTGGAAGTTTGAAAGGACCTGTTGACACCAAGTTGGCGGCAAAGAGAGATCCAGGAATGTGAAACTGTTGGAAAAGGTGTGAACCTACCAATTAGACTGTAGCCCGAAGGTCGGAGTTGGCAGTGTGATCAATGTTATATACGACACGAAATAAAAGATGGAACTTACAGAAATCCAGAATCCTATATACTAGGAGTTACATATATAGTTTTATCGGCCTGACAGAAAGTATAAAAGACACTTAAAGGTAGTTTATCATTGTAAAAGGTCATCGATAGTAAGTACTGAAACCTCTGAAATATACAATGTCAGACTTTTGTAAACTCAAAAAGGAAAGCGGTAGTACACACCCTAATACCTAAATTGCAACACTCCATCAGTCATACCTCTGAAAAGAAACTGCTCAGGTACAGGCACTAGCAGCGGGATGATTACAACGTCAAGTCCAGAGGCCCAAGATTAGGGATGCAGGCAAGTGGTGATTTCACCAAGATAGCTTGACATCCCCAACGTATTGACATGCAACTGAGATAGCCTTGTCCGGAGGTATTTTTCGACTGGCAAGTGTCATTATCTAAGTACAGGAAAAGGCGGCGCCCGGTATTCTTCACACAACCACGTGCTGTTCATAAGCTTAATTCGCTGCGTTTCAGCCCTGGATAAACAACCTTCATGCGCAGTTCGCAGCAGGACAATTTGCTCGGATTTCGCATTCCCACAACCAAACTCTTCGGAAAGCCACGGTTGCCTTTGATGAAGAAACTCTCGAGAATCGAATTTCTTATTCGATTGTCCTTGATATATGTAGTGATTTTGCTGGTCCGCACCTTGTAGTACGCAATGACCAGCTCGAAGTGGCCGTTTCGCAGCTCAAATGTGCAACAGTATAGGAAACTTGGGATCAATCACAACTTCACTGCCACCTCTGCAGACGCAATGCACCAGATTTTGCTGGTTGGTTGGAACTTGTACCTAGCAGTGCCAGCGGTCATCTAAATCACCGTCTCTGTCGTCATATTGAAGGTCCTTGTCGACCATCTCAAAAATGCCAGATCAAACTCTTCTTTAGTTGTCTACGCTCTGCATTCAATTGATCGCGGAGTTGGGGCTTCAAGGCACACATCATGTCCTCGTACTTGCTATCGGAAGGAAACATCTTGAATGTCTTGGCGGAGGTGCTTGTCAAACTCTTTCAGTTGTTCTGGACATGGCGCTGATGAGTTCGGTGTAAGCGGGATATCATGATATGGAAGCATGCCTGTTAAAAGACATCATCCAAGGGCGAAGCATGGGTTCCTTTACCGGCGAACAGATTCTTCTCATCGTGGTGCGTTCCTCCGGAAAAGTGGTTGATTTACCAAATTAAAAAATTCGCAGTAATCATCATGAAGCTTGCGGAAATCCTCATTAATGTCGTCCTTACGTTGTTCTTCTGAACCGGGGGTATTGTCCACGCGCTAAATCTGATTTACCAGCAAAGAAAGTTGAGATTGAGAAGTACTATATATTCTCTGGGATGCTTATGGACATACCGACCTTGTTGAAGCAGGTACAACTATTAGCAAGGCGGCGTACATCAATCCTTGACCAGTACTAATACAGAATTCAACTGCAGCACAGAAAGCCGCGAACCCCCCAGCGCAGCTGAACGATAGCAATCTGTGTGTGCAGTCTAGAAATGACAACGATAGGGTATATAGAATCAGAGAGACGGGAACGATACTAAGAATCAAAACGCTAAACATCTTCACCTGGTGTCGCGAAGCCAATGTGAGTACAACAAGCCACCCCCAATCTGAAAGGGACACTTTTGCTCATATTCCCACCTTACAGCTGCGTTATCCCTTGCTGCCGCTGTCCAGCAATGGAAACTTGTTTCCGTCGAAAATAAAAGTGTAAGATGTCCTGTCATCGTAAATGTTGACGGAATTGGCGGAGAACGGAACCGAAACGTGACATACCTTCTGGGTGCCAAAAGTCACCACAAGACAAATTGGAACTAGTATTTAGAAAGTCATATTCTGTGGCATTTGATGATAAATCATGACGCACCTGTATCGAGAAGAATATACCAAGCAGACAGAGTACCACTTTCGGGGGGTTTTATAAGGGAGTATACACTTATACTTATGACATAAACGTTACTTCTGCAGAGAAAGCTATTGCAGAACGACTTACCAAACTACAAGGCATATACATGCAGAGAATAAGAACAAGCGGATGCGAAAATCTTTCGGAAGGGAACTTGGTTCAGACCCCCCAAGTCTCTTCATGGAATTCCGTATGGCGACCACAATCAAAACTATATTGGCAAGTGAGTAGATACTAACCACGCAGTAAGGATTAGAGCCACCTTCAGCGATAATCGTCACTAATGACACTAAGATACTAAGAACGCAGACGACGAGATTTCTAGATCCGTAATAAATCTGTAAAGAGCACAAGAATGACACGGACCAATACTCACGGTATTGTGTTGGTTATATGGCAATATAAGCCCGATTCGTTGCGTTGAACATCTCCGGGGCTTTTAAGGCCCACCTATGCATACAGAACTTAGATGTAGGGTGGATGAAGATTTGTGAAGGGAAGAATACCACAAAAACTTCTAAAGCAACGCAGAGGAACAGGAATAACGATGATGCAAGAAGCTGATCAGACTTGGTAAGCACTGATGAATCTCGAATTCAAGCCAAAGTTTACAATAATTGGAGTCACCCGAGATGGGGTTTTCCCGCTAAATGTGTGAAAGAAATGCACCAACAACTAAGGCTTCGATGAGGAGGATTGCAGAGGTTATGTGATTTACTGACCTCCATATTGAAACTGAGCGCACAAAAGACACATCTTTCATCACTACTATTAGGATGAGGTAGCTTAGGCAAAAAAATTATACACTTACAAGGCGGGAGTTGAATGGACTAGACAAGCCTGAAAGAGACACAATCCTGCAGATGGTTCCGGACCACTCTGCCCCCCGACAAACATCAAGAGCGAATAAGAAACGCAATAGACGATTACAGAGATGATCATTCCGAACCAAATCGCCGTCCTTTTGACATTCCGCGAAAGCAGGGCAGGGGCAAGTAAAGCCAGCAGAAGGACGAGACCCAACATCTGCAATGTATCGAAGGCAACGACAAGGGCTTTTGGATTGGGGTCTAGGGATGATAGACCACGACGTACTATTGACACACCACCTTTGCTTTTCAGAACGTTCATTGTGTGTCCTGTTGAAAGATTAGGTATCCCAATAACCTAGCTCGGCTATATACCCATGTTACAGGATGAGTAAGATCATATTAATGAATCACAGCACCGCCAGTATCAGATCATCGCAGTGGCCTAGTGATCACCAATATTACTGCCGTTGGAGATTGTACTTTTGAGCAATAGATAATCCATCAGCCTCGAAACGTAGAGAAGCTGTATGAGATAACTTGAAACACCTTCGCAATGCCCTCATCCTCTGATCTATAGTCCAGAGACTGCTTGTGAGAGACATTAAGACATCATCAGAATGCCGGTACGTAGTCTGCTATTAGGGAAGTACATAAATGAACTGTATTCTTCTAGGTACCAGAGGTACTCACACGATCACGTCTCCAGGGTGAACCACAGGCAAGATCCGACGTATGTAAATGATCCAGATTCTCACCCCATTCTTTGCAGCTGTTCCCTGCCCGTCTTGCAAGTCCGTATCTTTGCATTTTTATGCAGTTCCACGCAGCACGGGACATCATAACGGGAGAAGAGATCTACACCCCATACAGACAATCTTGAATCGGTAGCAGTGGGTGCAAAGGACCTCATGTGTACTACACCAATGGCACCTGCCGCGCTTGATCTCTCCAAACGACCATGTTTGCTGAACAATGATAAGGTATTGGAGGTTTGAAAGAACCTGTTGATACACACAATGTCAGACCTTTGTAATCTCAAAAGGGAAATGGTAGTACACACCCTCATACCCAAATTGCAACGCTCCATCGGCCATACCTCTGAACAGAAATTGCTCAAATACAGGCGCTAGCGGCGGAATGATTACAGCGTGGAATCCATAGGCCCAAGATTAGAGACACGAGCAAGTGGTGGTTGCACTAAGATAACTTGACATCCACAACATATTGACATGCAACTGAGATAGAATTGTCCAGAGGTATTTTTCGACTGGCAGTGTCTTCATTAAGGTAAGGGAGAAGGCGGCGCCCGGTAGGTATTCTTCACACGACCACGTGCTATTCATAAGCTCAAGTGGCACTTTGTTCTAACTTTGTTCTACACGACCTTCAAAGGCGTCAAGACTGCTGCTGTACTATTTCTTGACCCCCTTCTTTGGTTCTAGTACCCATCTCTAGAAATTTCCAACATCACGATCTATGTCTTCGAATGTTCCCGACAATGGCGTTGCTCTTCCCCCAACACCAGGGAGGAAAACTCCACCAAATAAGTATCATGCCAAAAAAATACTCTTCGGTGTGCAGAGTACTCCACTTAGCAACCACGCCCCAACCGTTCATCCCTTAAGCCCCCAGGGTCTTAATGATCGACACATTAAAGAAGACCCCAGAGAACATGTTTTCATCCATGGTGAACATTTATTTCCGACAATTCTTCATCTGCCTTCTGATTGGAAGACCAACGGCGAGAAAACCAAGAAGATTGGGGCTGTCGAAGACAGCCCTGCATTCAGACGGCATATGCTGACCTACGATGCCTTATGCAACGAGACGAGTCCTGGGGAAAAGGCATATTACCATCCATACGGCGTGATGTGTAATAGCGCGTTTGACGTTCTAGGTGCCACTGACCAGTCTGGACTGGCCCTCCATCGACACGACGTGAAACCGGTGCTTGGCTGCAAAGAAAAGCATGTCCTTGATACCGCGAGTGTGCTTCGCGTGATGTTCACCAGCTCGGAGAACGGCGTTAATGGAGATAACGGTCCAGAGCATAACTTTTCTTGGACACAGGCAGTGAATTGGCAAGAATTTAAGCCTAACGTGTCTTTCCTCGACGAGAGGGCCGATGCTAGGTACGGAGTTTTATTCGCCGGTGCGTGTCATCTTCTCTTTTAATATTCTTCTGGCTAACTGCTCTACTCAGCTGGTGAGGATTCTCGTGACGAAGTACAAGGTAAAACTACTGTAGAGCGCGACCCTGGTAGCCGTCTAGTCCCCATCAAGTTGTCCCGTCAAGGAACGACCTCAAAGAAGCGTCGCTCTCAAAACGAGCCAAGTCAATGTCTCTAAGCTTGCACGCTATGGGGAAACTCCTGACGTTTCGAATGCCCGGAAAGGGTCGGAAAATTCGACAGCCCTTAGCTCTCTCAGAGAGGAAGCCACATCAGCAGACGAACTAACAGCAAAGGAGGAGCTTCAGTCTAAGGCTCGTCAGGAAACTATAGTCCACTGTGGCCGTTGTGCCCTCGAGATTCTGTCTAGTGCTGGGTTTCGCACTCGCTGCATTGGTACTCTCGTTACGGTAGGACGCATACAGCTCCTCTACCATGATCACTCAACCATTATTGTCTGCAAACCGATTGAAATGTTCAAACGGGGCCCAGACTCACTAGGGAAGTCTACCACTCCGCCAGAGATAACAGACGTCGGATTTAACCAACTTACGCTCAAGCAACGAGGGATCCAAGAACAATTTTGCGTTGACAGAGCCCTCATCGAGAACCACGAAACGTACTTGAAAAGATGTCGCGAGGATGAGGGAGCTTTTGATCTCAGAGATATATTCCGAGGATTGAGGCTTCTGCTTAAGCTGAAGACGGGTAAAGGTGATGAAGAGGTCGAGGTCACCCTTGGACGGCTTATATCTCGCCAACCTGCCATTGTCGGTCGCCAGGGAGAAGGCACGAACGATGAAGACAGGAAAGAAGCCAGACTGGGCCTTAGACCATTTACCTGAGATTCTCCTTTGTCAAGACTTTGGATACGAGGCAGATTCTACTCAAGCGAATATTGTGGCTTTCTGTAAAATGGCAAATTGCGTAGGGGATAAAAGAATTAATTATGAAGACCGTGTCTGTCGCATCACTGTCCAGGAGAAATTAAATCCTCTCGAAAAACTCCGGACCGTTGAGGGGTACGCTCAAGTCTTTTTCGACATTTTACAAAGTGCGTATATTGCTGCATTGCTTAACGCGATTTCTGACTCCTGCTATAGTTCACAAATGGCTGTATGATCACCCAAGGATTCTCCACCGAGACATTAGTCCTAGGAATATCATGTGGCGCCGTACAAACGACGGTCATATTCGTGGCGTTCTCAACGATTTCGACTTATCCTCCCTCCGAAGTGCTATCACCGCTTCTTCGACACAGCTCACCGGAACTTTGCCGTACATGGCCTATCAACTCCTTGCCAACGACCAAAACGGAAATTCTCCAAGACACCTTTACCGACATGATGTAGAATCTATTTTCTATGTCATTCTCTTGACTTGCTGTTGTTACAAATTCATGGTTACTCTCGATTCGGAAACCCTGCCACGCCGAAAAGTCTATTCCCCGTTTGACTACAGTGAACAGTGGCTTCACCGACTTCCAGCCTTGGGTCCGTGACCTCCACCGACTGTTCATGAAAGGACTCAGTGCCCGGAAACAATATTACCTATTCCATGAAGGAGAGGAAACCGATGACTTCGACGATGAAACACTGCAGGGTTGGGTTTCCTACTCTTCCATTGTCAAGACTTGTGGGAAGTTCGCTGGTTCGTCTCTCGTAGTACGCAACGACTCTCTAGCCTGCTCGAATATTGTGCACCGCTTGATCCGGGTGTCTGCATTTGGCAGAGGTTGTAGAGGCTATCCCAAAATAGTAATGAACGCCAGTTGCTTCTCATCTGCTGTGGCTTACACTGTCCGCTCAACGTCGTCAGAAGATAATTCCTGGGAGATCTTCTTATGACAATGCCAGACTCATCGCCCCTCGTTATTCAGACTGCTGCCGTTGATAATTAAAGTATCTGCCTAAGGTTTACTGCGAATCAAGCAAAAGTTGAGATCTGCGTATAGAGTTAAGTCCAAATGTATTCAATAGGTACTAGTTATACATGAGGGATGTATTTCGTCCAGTCTATATCAACTAATGCCGTTGGCGGAGACCTGAGAGACACAAACATATCTACTAGTAAGTAAAGTCTTGCGCATATATAAGTGAATGTGTAAACTGGAGTAAAATATGGCATGAGGCGAGGCACCCATCTAATATGATTCATCACCGACAGTTCTAAAGCAAAGATGACCGGTATAATAGTAATTGATAATGATGAAATTTTCCACAGAAGACGTTCCAAGGATGAATCTAAGGAACTCGAAGATATCCATCCAATGCAATGGATGCCTCCAAATAGTGCTCCAAAGCATCCTCCAAAATATGCACTGCAACGTACTTGGTCCCAACTCAGCTGCCCACCATCCGACAACATCGGCATAGTCGCATGCGAAAGATCATGCACTCCACCCAACCACCCAAATAATATGGCACGAAAAATGCCGCGATACCATTTATATATCGTAACATACAGAGAAGATGTGAGTGGGTATTTACGGAGCCTGATCCGAGTTAGTTTTCTTTGCATTGCAGGTTCTGCAGCCAATGTGGTACTTCTTGCAGCCATGACATGAGGAGAGACAAAACTGTTTGTAGACTCTACGTTGGCGAGGGTCGCAACACTATTTGGAGGGGGTTCAGTGAGATGGAAAGGAATAATTTCTGCAGATGCGTGAAAAATCGACCAGTTGTCAGAGTTACGGTTTCGAGACAAGTCAGGGATCCAATCATCGTCTCCGTAGAAAATCCGCCGATCAGTGGTCAATATGGCTGCCTGAGTAGATATATCGCATTCCAAGCATTCACGGGCACAAGTCGACTCTGATGTATGGTTTGGAATATACTCGAAGGTCAAGTGCTGGTTGACAGTGGATATGGGATTCGCAGACGTGGGTACATGAGGTCCATCAAGCGGCGGAGAATGGTACGATATGGGAGCCGACGAGTCATTCTCCGAGGCTGCTAGTGGATCTGTGCGACGGTAGGGAAATTCCCTTGGTTCTGCAGCATCTTCAGTATACACTCCATGCTCTGGTCCAAGAATCGTACCTGCGGACAGTGATGATGATGATTCCATATTCCCAATGTGATGTGAGACGCCCGTAGCACTACTGTACTCGTTTGAATGACTGAGACGTAACCCATAACCAGAGGGCTGTCTCGTCTTCATTGTGGCTGTGTTGTAACCCGTAACCAAGTCTTCGTCTCCGGTGACAGGTGGGTTACTCCCTGTCTCATTTTTTCCACCGAAAAGAGGTCATTATCAAGCTCAGATATTTAAATTATCTACTTTTGAAACTGAGTGTAGATCACTAGTACTGTGCCTAATTTTTGATAAACTTGGATGTGTCCATGGTAACACATCATACCCTGTTAGCGTTCCTCCCATGGTAATACTACCCTCTGTCTCACTGTATGTGAGACCGTAACCCGTAAGCAGGGCGCTGTCTCACTTGCCGGGCGGTTACGGGTCACGTGATGGTCTCAGTCATTCAAACGAGTACAGTAGTTGCATCTCCAGACCAAAGGTTCGAGTGATAGAAGCAGAAGCACCCCCTGGAGTGGAGAGAATCTTCTGCCCATTTAATGTCCATACTCTCGATTGCATCGTTATTGAGTGGGTACTGGACATCTAGAGGTTTGTGCCACCATAGTACATAGTTGCAGAAATTCAGGAGGGCGTAGGCAAATGTAACAGTTTCCAACGGCGTCACTGGTAGAGAGAGGGACATTCGAGAAATGTATTGAACCACAAACCAGGTGGTTTGAAGAAGAGAAATGCATTTTGAAAGGGCATCTCCTTTGCTCTTGTCCATCAATTCTTGTTTGGTAAAGCTCCGGATGGACGATATGTCCAGATCAGGGCGTATTTCTCCGTTTATTATACTGACCCACAGAGTAGCCGTAAAGAAATCTGTCGCAGTAATCGGCCGATCATCTTTTCGTACGAATCCGCCCATGCAAATGTAAAAACTGTGTGTCATTGATAGTTTCAAGCCTGAGGATGGGTCAGTCACTGCGGACACAGACTAAAGGGCGAAACTGACGTTTAGATAGCACCGATGCAACAAGCCGTTGCCTGAACGCCCACATGATTACAGCTTCCGGACAAACGATAGCCAGTAACATGTGCTTAACACGGTTCAGGCCGAGAAATAGTCGGCCTTTCTCTCTCATGTAGCGGCTTGGAACGTTAGGGTGCACAGCAATCCAAGTGCAGGCAAACAGAGTGGCAAGGCAGCTCCAAACGATGTCCGAAGTGGTTCTACCATTCAAGACATCGTCATTATTTTGAGCCGCCCTTGTCTGTGCCAGCGATAGAAGGAGAAGTATACAGCGAAATTTAGATGCAGTCATTTCTGAAGAACGGCATGTCAAAAGACATTCGTCAAACAAAAGCGAGAGAGCTCACTGATGAAAGAAGGGACGAAGGTTAGAGTGCAGACATGACTTCGGCTATACTATATATAAGCTGCCGATGGTTTGTATTGCGGTGCAAACTGCAGTATACGGCTCTTTTAGTACCCAGCTTCTTGAGCCAAACTTGAATGCGGGGTGACTATTCCATCGACCTTGGTTGATCAAAGAATCCCTTACAGCTGCTCACAATCACAGTACACCTGTGTCGGAGTTGAGGTAACCCCGACCCACTCCCTGGGTGGTATGAAATCCGTCCATCGATACGAGTTGTGTATCTTCTGGAAGTGAGAAGAGGGGTAATAAAATGCAATGGATTGCAAAAATGGGACGAAGTACTCGTTACGCTCAGTTACGGCAGCGAGGAACACACAGCTCGACGCTGTAAAGAACCATATGTCAACTGTCATAACCCATTGTATTTGTTACGTGAATTCTGGTCACGGTTGATATCACCTAGCACTCTCAGGCTGTAGAGCTTTAGCGCCAACCAGAGATTATTTTCGAAATCATCATGGGGTAGGATTTATGCTATCCGAAGAATCTCATCAGTTTGTGAAAGGCGGTGAACATCTGAGACGGTAACAGCACCTGTAATACTTCCATGGCCGAGCTAGAAGCCTATTTGATTTTTTCATCTGAGAACTCTGGCTCTTTAAAATGCAGCCTGATAACAACTTCGTTGTCATCGTCACTCTCATATTGGCCAGCCCTATGCTTGGTTTAAGTGTTCGTCAAAACGGATGAACTAACCAGAAAAGCCGCGCATCTTGAAGAAGTGCAGAATAGGTGTACTTTTCACCGTGATACATAGTATGTTGAGCTAACTTATTAGATAGGAACGAGCCCGCTGGAAGTTCAAGAAGTAAAAAAGAGCTCAAGAAGTTTGCGGCAATTTGCGATGTCATGTGCAGACCCAAATGCGGCATACAAGTCCGAGAGCCGACGCGACATACCACCTCGACTTACAACTCACGCTCGTCGATACCTGGGCACTTTTCAGGCATACTGTAGGAAATAAAAGTGCTGTATTGCTGTGCACCTGCCTACTCCCATCTGAGGTTGCTGCATCTCCACTGTGGCTTTTATTCAAAAAGCCAGGTGGACAGCATGGAAAATTGGTGATTCCTATTATATAAAAGTGGGCATGCTCATACACAGCATATCATTTTAGAAATATAGTTCTGGCCATACAATACAACTCCCATATAAAGCTCTCTCTAACAATCACAGTGTAGACTTCTGGCCTGTTCAGAGGTCGATACCAGACTTTCGCGGGGGGTTTCTTCCCCTCAATTATGCACTACTCTTACCAAGCTTCTCAGCTTGGTAAATAGGATATCCAAGTCTCTGTGCAGCGCCGAAGTTAAAGTGCATGCCGTGAAATCATATCACAGTAGGCATGCTGACCATGCAATTACAAGCTCCCCTTCACATGTTTTCGGATTATGATGCGCTTTTGTGGTCCTCGTACAATGTATCTCTAGGGCAAGCGAAAATTTGTAAGTTCCTCCTGATATCCCCAGTTTCTGACCTGATCAAGCATGCAAGTCCTCTCTCGGTCTATTTCTCTGCCTATGCGCAAACAAAGTAATTTCAGTTCATATATCATCGCAACTCTTTCGTGACGAAGAGCATAGGCATCGCAAGATAGAGGGGAGTCTCTTTTTTGGATTCTCTCAATCCTCATTCTCGCGATTCTGGCTGATTCCGGTATCCAACTTTTGAATTTAGAAGCCCCCCTCCCTCGGGATGGCTCTTTTGGGTGTGGTTTAGTTTTACTACGAAGTCCACCTGGCGAATTACGCAAGGCGGAAGATGGAGCAGATGGATTGAAGCACCAGTGTACCCTCCAGATGCGCGAATTTTCCGTGGCAAGTGCATCAAGCTTGTGTTGTTAAGGTAAGGCGGTGAATATTCCCCCGAGAGCATTGCTAACATGCCTATTTCTCGGGTTAACTTCCCGACTATCAGGTTTACCCTTCACACCAACATCAAAGACGACAGTACCCTGATATTCATAGTCAAGGACCAAACACGTACGTGCTAAGACTTTCACCGATTGCACGAGTCTGTATACCTTCTTCGATGCAACTAAACAGATAACCTACTTAGATGTGGCTCGTCGTTATGGCCCTCGGCCGCTCCAACCATAGTTGGCATGTGAGAACGACCGGACACGAACCCGGGCCCTCTCCGTATTCTTCGGAATATGTACCATCAGTGCTCCACGAGTTCAATTTCTTGGACCCAGGCACACCTGATGAGACGAGCAATTTTCGCCTCTCGTGGTACTTTTATTTGTAATCGCAATTCCAGTGACACTGCACCCGACGGAAAATCCAACGGCCACTCCCATATCTCTCGAGCTTGTTTCCATCGAGTCCATTCTTGTTGAGTGCGTTGAAAGCTTCAAAACGACGCTATTCCGGTAGTTTCCTCCCTCGCGCATGCTACCATCGTAACTAACCAAAAATACACCATTATTAGGTCACCTTTGGAACACCGCCCGCAACCACCTGCTTTTGTTACGCGCCGCCAACCTGCGTCGGAATAAGTTCACACAATACGAAAGGCTTTCGGCTGCCAGTTGCTACACGACATCTCTTAGTAGAAAGCCCAAGCTTGTATAAAAGCTCGCTAAAATGCCTCTATCAACACCAGTGCCATTTCTTCCTCGGGTGTTTTACTTCAATCCTATTGAACGATGAAGGTCGCTTTCGCTTCTGCTTCTCTCGCCCTTCTGTCTGGCTTCCAAGCCGCTTCTGCGCATTGTGCGTTGGCTATCCCCCTGTTCTTACCGTTCCCGTCCTGACAGCAATGAGACAGATATCTGGACGACTCTTGTCGCCGGCGATACAGTCTCCACTGCTGCGGTTCGCCAACCTCAGAGCAATTCCCCCGTCTTGGATGTGACTTCGGGTTTGTATATCTCTCGTACTTCACCTGCATCTCAACTGATACATAACCAGATAATATAACATGCAACGTCAACCCAGCCGATGCCACTGCGACGGTCTCCGTTGCCGCTGGCAACATCGTCGGATTCCAACTCGACAACACGATCTACCACCAGGGCCCTGCTGCGCTTTATTTGGGCAAGGCTCCTTCAACTGCTGCCGACTGGGATGGAAGTGGTGCCCACTGGTTCAAGGCTGGTCATTTTTCTTATTTCTGTTTGTCCCCGACTTACACAAAGCCATAGATCGCTGAATGGGGAGCGGAATTTGAACCTTCCTTCTCCTTCATTGACTACGGCGCCAGTGCCCTCAATGCTACCATTCCTTCCAGTGTTCCTGCTGGTGAAGTGAGTTAGCGTTTCTATTTGCCATGCGCATCATCTGACCTGTGGTTACATAGTACCTTGCCCGTATTGAGCAGGTGAGTATCCTGTTCGAACCGACATCGCAAGAAGTCTGAGTTCGCAGATCGGTCTTCATTCAACGGGCGCACCTCAATGGTACATCTCTTGCGCTCAAATTTCCATTACGGACGGAGGATCGGCTAGCCCTGACATGGTTGAGATTCCTGGATACGTAGACGCCGATGGTGAGTCTATATGCTGAGAGCGACCATCCACTGATCTCTGTGCCTGTTACAGATGCCGGACTCACCGTTAGTGAGTATTCAGCTTGACGCTCATCTTGAAACAGTAGTCCTAACCTATTTCCAGACATTTATTACCCGACGCCCACAGCTTACACTGTGAGTAGTTTGTACTTGGTTAGTCCTAAATCTGGTGCTAAGGCGCCGCGTTTCAGGTCCCTGGACCAACCGTCTTCTCAGGATAAATCACCATTAAATCAATCGAATTTATGCGCTTCCTCTCTATTCTATCCACTCCAAGCTCATTTCTTTACTTGCAGTTTGTTAACGGATGACAGACACTTTACTTAGAAGTCAGTTTTGGTGGTTGCAAACCATCTTTTATTATTTCCTATCGACATATGCTACTTAGGTTTATTTCAAGTTATGATTATGCATGTTTTGCAGTAAGCAATTTCTTGCAGCGTATGACATCGGGTTGTGAGCGCAAGACATAGAAACCGCAGGGAAATCATTGTATATTAGCCTGGACTTCTGTTTAATGTTGCTGCATGGCTAATATTATTATCAGCATTGATGAACCCACGACACTTGTGCGCACGTGAAAACTGCGTTCTATGCTCAGACAGAGTGTGTGCTCTGGAATTCTACTTACTCGACGGCGGACGCAATCGAGTCTGAGCCGAACACTGTTTTATTGAAAATCTCAAAGGTAATAGGACACAAAATAGTATGACTGAGATGATTAATGCACTTCAATTCGGTATGTCTACTGTAGAAAATGCTTGTCAAAACTAAGCCGGGCTATAATCGCAATCATTGATTTTCTTGAGACTGTAATGCCTAGTCACGATGGACTGATCAATTGCCGTGTTCCACCTACAGTTCGTGTACCAGGTCACAGTACCGGAAAATATCGAGTTCACCCAGTTACTGCCATTTGTCTGGTTCGAACCAGATTACGGGCAGGAGGGCAGGTCATTGCCGCGGACAAGAAACGACAATTGGTTTTGATGGTTGGTTTAGAGAACCGACATTATACATGTTACATTCATCTGTACTGTTCAAAAACAACATTCAAGACTGACTTTCTCCGTAGCACGCAAAAAATCGTAGCATCGTGCCAGGAGAGCGAAGAACGTATATAAATTGCACGATAAGGGAAGAAACTACTTGTCCGAGATTGCAATATAGAAAAATGTTGAAGATAGTCTGACTCACCTGGGGTTACGGAGGTAGGATGATCGAATATGTAAGATTAAGGAGATAACAGTACTATACATATTTACACGATAGAGGGATCGTGGATGAATTTCTCCGACTCGAGAACCTGGTTTGTAGTGCTAGTTGTAGTAAGCCAAGGTCAGCTGTTTCGATTGCCGATGGACGTCGTTTGTTAATAAGATCTTTTGGAGGTCCTGTATTATTTTGCCCAAACTCAGCAGTAATTGCAGTAGATCTTTTCAGCATTCACGATTGAAGACAGCAAGAAAGGGATTTCTTTCATAATTAACAAGTCGGAAGAGAGGAATAACGTGTCCCAAAACCAGGTAGCTCTTTAGTACCGAAGTCGTTGCTGTCAGATCTGACAACCGCAGTGTCTATAGCCTTAATATATTTCCACTCGCTTGTATATCTTGGCATTCTTTGACGGTTTAAAGTCTTCCTACTTGAGGATTGAAAATTCGGCATTAGTATGATTGTAATGATGTCGAGTCCAGACAGACACCCGACAATTGGAGTTCCATCAAGTAATGACTTCACCGAAATAACATGAGATTCAACAACAAATGTACAGGTACAATTTCAGAGAGACTCCATCCACAGTTTCGAAATCGGATAACGTTCTCCGAATCCGCTGTAAATGGCAGGGTGTTTGTCAAAGGAGTATGTACGAGGAAAAACATGAGAAGGCTCCCGACTCAGAATTGCGGGATCCCTAGAAGGCTTCACCCTCCTGCTCACTTCCAAACCCTCCAACGAAATACCCTTCAAGGCCCTCAACTCCACTCCCCTTTTTCTTCGCCGGCGGCTGGGGCCACTCCTCCAATATCTTCTGCTCCCCTGTCAACGTGAAGTTGATCGCCGCCAGCGGGGCGGTATCAATCATCAACGTATAGTCTCCCGGATACAACACCCTGTTTCCCTGCTCGTCATACCGCGCAAGAGACCCAAGCGTCAGGTTCAACCGAGCGGTATCCGCATTGCCGCCAGCTATATTGAACAGACGCTGGTACGCAACGAGGGATTTCTTAGGGTATGGTGTCGGGCCGAAAGAGCCTGTAAGGAAGGCGAGGGTAACATAGTCAGAAGTTGTGGTGCCTGTATTGTGAACCGTAACAGAGAGAGGAGAGGAGAGGAAAGCGCAGCGGTCGAGGTATTTCTCCCTGCAGTGGGATGTAAGGGCCGCGATGTCGTAGCTTTTCATAACGTGGGAGGTGATCGAGGCGCTGAATTTAGTGTAGTGGAGTCCGGTGCCAAAATCGTAGATTGGGGTGCCGCTGTACCATTTGTATGTTCTTCCCGGATTGTTCGGCCCTAGTCGGAGAGACATGTCTGTCATTGGGACCTCGCTCACGTAGGAGGAGGGGTATTGGGTGGTTGGAAGCCGACCTGCTGGTGCCGCTTTTCCAAAGATGATGTCCATAAGTGCGACGCCACCGTCCTGGCCGGGGTAGCCTCCCCATATGAGTGCTGAGATATTTGGGTTGTTTTTTATTGGCGACGAGTCAAGTTGACCACCGCCCATTTGCAGTACAATCATCGGTTTACCGTAACTTGCTAGCGCTCCGATCAAGTCGAGCTGGGCACCTGTCCAGGAAATGGAAACGCGATCCAAGCTCTCTGCCTCTACAGAGTCATCGATGCCGTCTGCATAGATTATGACGTCGGACTTGCTGGCAGCGTCCGGGACAGAAAGCCAAGTACCAGTTGTTGGGTCCCGTTGACCGCTAACGCCTTGGAGATAATTGACAGTTAAGCCGAGCTGCTGAGCAGCGTACAGAGGGCTATGAAGGTATGGAGCTTGACCAAAGTAGTTGCCCTGCATTTGCTGGGTTGCGTTAGCCCAGCTCCCGATGAGCGCAACAGAGGAGATATTTTGGACTGCCAGTGGAAGCAAGCCATCGTTTTTGAGTAGAACAATCCCTTCAACTGCCGCTTTGTAGGCCAGTTTTTGTGCCTCGGGAGTTGAAACGTCGTTGAAGTTTAACTGCCGATATGGTTGCTCCTCTGGAGGATCAAAATAGCCAAGACGAACCAGCGCGGAATACTGCCGGATCAATGCTTGATCAAGCGTTGACTCGTTGAACAGACCCTGGTCGAATGCTGCTGGGAGGTAATCTGGGTAATAAGTGCCGCAGTCTAGATCTGTACCGGCTAACAATGCGACTGCCACGGCTTCTTCTCTGGTCGCGGTATACTCATGTGGTAGGTAGATGTTTTGTATAGCGTCACAATCACTTGTAATGTATTGTTGGTCGTTGGTCCAGCCCCAATGCTCCCGAAGAATCGTTTGGAGCAGGTATGGGTCTGCGCAAGTTGGTACACCGTTTACGGCATCTGGTAATGTCAGTGCGAGGAAGTGACTCAACAAAAGATCCACTAACTGTATGAGCACATGAAGGAACCGACATTGGAATCTCTAGCGCAGCTCTGGAAAGGCGGCATATAGTATTCGGCCAGATCTTGGGATGAGATCTGGGCGTCGAATTGAAATCTGGTGTTCCCATTCCAATTTTCCAAGTCATAGCCTGCCTTATCGTCAGTCTAACGCTTCAGAAGGGGAAATATTGCTGACCTGCGAAATGTTTGCAGGTGGCCACGACACGTTTGTACTTGGGATCGTAGCCCCCTTGCAAGCCGTCTACCAAAGCATGCACATATGAAGAAAGATGATACGGGTCTTCACCCGGCGTTTCTACACATCCATTAGACATCCATATATCCACAAGCTGTGACGATATCAAGACTCACCCTGTCCCCGTCCCCACCGTGGGTCCTTGAAAGGGTTGATATTTGGTGTCCAAAAGTCCAATCCAGCTCTTCCAGCATTGTTAAACACCCTAGCTTCCGTACTAACAACGGTGCCGACATCTGTGACGAGCTGATCATCGAACGCTGCGCCCATAGTGATAGGCTGTGGAAACGAAGTAGCGTAACTGTAGTCCCCGGAGCTAGTGAAATGCACTCCTGGAGAGCTAGCGACTCCATGTAAGGCCTCGCTCCACCATTGGTATGGCGGGAGACCGATACGGGGGACACCTGGGCTGCCATTGCCGGTATTGTTGAGTTTTTCTTCGAGGGTGAAGAGTGATATTAACGCGGTCGCTCTGTCGAGGGGAGCTGAAAGCGCTTTAGAGCACTAGTTATGGATGGTGAAGTCCTGCAACACTCACATGCTGATGTATTGCAGACGTCATTATTCTTCAATACTTCGTTGGTGCAGTCGGGAAATGCAGCCCGTGCTGTCGCTACTAGGAGCAGGACTGCTGCCGTGAAAGTGATAGGCATCTTGGTCATCAGAGCTCACAGGCAAGGCTACTTGGAGCTACCATAGACTAGACTCGAACTAGTCTGACAAGGCCGTGTAGGGAGCAACTGGATGCGAATACGAGGAATGATTACAAACGCAAGAGCGTAATATACAAACATGCCAGAGATATAGCGACCATCGACCCATTATTCTTCGTGGAGGATCATAGAACATGGTCATGTGTGGCCTTTGACGGAAGGCACTAACGTAGTGGCGAGAGTGATAACGGTGCCAGTACCCTTCAAGAAATGAGAGTCCGAGGCCAGAAGTGCGAATACCGCTATAAGAAGAAGAAACTGAGCCCCATGAGCAAGAAGAAGATGGGTAGAACCATCAGAGTGTCACCTGAGCGTGCGACCGGGCCGCCCCACCTTATTGTTTATTTCTTCTTTTCGTCGGCATAGATTTCACACACGACAAAACCTGGAACGAGACCACAAAAAGAAGTTACGTATAATTCCGCCATAAGAGTCATACATAGTCCATCGAACAGATCAGGAGACAACGATACAATGAGCAGCGAAGTGGACATACATAGGTGGTAGAGTACTATATCCTAGGTCTTCGTCTATCACGAGGCGTATCTTGATCATCCTATGAAGGTGCAGGAGGCACTTTAAGTTGCCGTCGTCGAACCGTCGGCGTCGAATATAAGGGATTTTAGAACTCCGCAAACACTAGGAAGGTGATCTGACAAATCATCGTTTCCAGTGATGCTTTGACTTCTACTACCACTGTATTGCACTTGTATTTTGCGACACTACCCTAGTCGACCATCACCATACCGAGCCTCCTCATATCTTCGTGGTCGAGGACGAAATAGAGGTCTGGTGGCCTTCTTGGGAACCTGCACTGCACGAATGCTCTGGTAAATGGTCGGTCCCAACCGTATAGTATGCTAAATCGGACAACAGAACGATGTAAAGTTCTCTTTATGAAGTCATCATACAAACGCAGGAGAACGATGGCCAAAAAAATCGTCATTGTACGCACTCGCATCAATATTTGAAATTTTCTTGAGTGAACGAATGATATTTTTGACGTGAAAACCACCTCAACTATGGACTAGTAAGGACAGGGGTCACTATGCTATGCAAGAACTGAAAAGTGGGAAACTCGGGAAAACGAGAGATCAATAACGAATGGTATGCGTTATGGGTATCTTCCAACACTAGCTGTGACCAACTTACTCTCTCAGGGGCTGTAAAACGAAGGCGAGATCCATCGCATCCTGCCGGAGGACTGCATATCTGCCAACATCAACGTACCTGTCAACTTTCCCCGTTTCGCCACGTCATCAGGGATCTCCTCTGAAAGTAAAAGCACAAAATGTCCTGTCATCTAAATGTTGGCAAGATTGGGCAAAGCACGAAGAGATCCGACGTACTTTTTGGGAGGCAAAGGTTACAACCCCTCCAATTGGAACTAGATAGTATAAACGTCGTATTTTATGACTCATGCCCATTTAGATCACGCACCAATATTCAGAAGAAAATACCAAACAGATAGGGCGCTGCCCTTGGATGGCATCACAATGGAGTAAATGTAGAGGCTTTTTTTACGGATATTACTTCGGTCGGAAAATGACTACTCTGAACAGGTGCTTACCATAGTAAAATGCATATACATACGGAGAATGAAAATAAGCGGACAAATGTTGCGAGCTCGATGTTTCGCGAACGGGACTGGCGTTCAAGTTTATCTATGGTCTTCCGAATGAAAACTATCATGGCAACTACATTTCAAAGTCAGTGATCATGGGACTTGAGCAACTTCAAATACTGGAGCGTTTTGTACCTTCAGCGATTACCGTTCCGAACGAGAAGATGACTCCAAGGATACAAAATACCAGAGAACTGAGTCCGTAATAGCTATGTGGGAACTCGCAAATGGTATGGGTTGCTAACACTCACTATGTCGGAGTGGATATATGGCAGTACAAGCGTGCTTCATTGCGTAGAACGGTTTCGGGGTGTCTAAGGCCCATCTCCAGATGAAGAGCTCAGCGGTACGGTACAGATGTCAAAGACTGAAAAATATGCATACCGCAAGAGTGTCGAAAACACCGATCAGGAACAAGAGTAACGATGATGCAAGAAGCTGAGTAGATCTAAGCATAGAGTAACCTAAATTGAACTCAAAGCTTACAATAACGGGAGTAAATCGGGGCGAGGTTTTCCCCAAGAACGTATAGAATAAAGACACCGATAACTAGGCCCTCTTCAGCAAAGTGGCAGTGACTGTGTGATCTACTGACATCCGTGACAAAACTAAGTGCACAAGCAGTGACACTTTCAAAAAAAGTCTTGAGTATGCGGTGCACAGGAAAAAGAATATGGATCCTTACAAAGTGGGAGTTGCATGCACCAGACAAGCCTGGAAGAGACACACTGCTGTGGACGGCTCTGGGCCATTCTGTCCCCCGATGAACATCAAGATCGAATAAGAAACGTAGTAGATGATTCCAGAGACAACCATTCCCAACCAGGTCACGCTCCTTTTGACGTTTGGGGACAATAGGGCGGGGGCAAGTAAAACCAGGAACAGGACGAGACCGAACACCTGCAGCACGTCGAAAGCAATAACGATGTATTTCGCCGTGGAGTCTGTGATAATTCTGTGAAGACGGGATCATGAACAGCTGGGAATATTTGCGCACCCTCTTCGCGTTCTTGGACACACATTGTACCCATCGGGAGATGATCTGCACGCGTAGTGCGTGCTCGGTTAGGCAGACTATAGGTGTTCCACAGTCTCGGCAACCAGCATCTACATTTGAGTGCTTTATACTGTTCTAAACATGACGCGGGGATACAGGGGACCGTGATCATGCACAAGTTGACTAGTATAAAGTTAGCATTGATTCTAGAGTTACCCATGCCCAGATGACTAAATATGATGGTATTGGTACTAAAGAAGGAGTAAAAAGATACGAGTCTTTTCCGTGTTGCGCATTCTGTGAGTTCGGAACATGGCCTTGATGAATCATAGATTTTTCAAGTTCGCCGTTGAGCAAAGATCCGGACAGGAAATGATATCGCGACTCAGCGGGCCAAAGAATATCTCAGAAAGAAAGTGAACGGGAGTTCGCACGAAAGGCCTGCACTGTTCAAATGTTCCCTGAGAGTAGTAGGTACCGGGTCTATGAGGGGGCGTGTCCAAGAAGACAATTCCAGCAATTGCATCCGACGAAAGTCCCACGATCATCTGATTCGGATGTACCTGTATGAAAATCTACAGGCGATCACACATAACTCTTTCGCCGGCGATCTTTTCTATCAGGGAGAGGGTTTCCAACTTGACTTTTCCCGTTGTTGCGGTACTGTCTCTGTTGACTCGGTAGTTCTCTCTGTGCGCCGTTACCATCGGCCAGTTAATCTGGTGAAGGTTTACTAGGCAGGTAATGCATATCATATTTTGAGAATAACTCTAAAAAACTTGCTGTTCATTCAGAACTGGCCACAAATGACCATCAAATTTGTGCCGGGTAGCGCTCAGTCGCATGAAGGCTGCTGCGAATACAAGCGCTTATTTCAAGGAGCCCGCCGACTAACAAAATATGGTTTCTCTGCCTACACCCTCGTTGCATAGTGGCTGAATTTGTTGCATGGCAGCTGTAGCGGAACTGCGATCTCTGAAACAAGATACAGAAGAAACGACAAGCAGAGGCAATGGTACTGAGCTCGAAATGCTACTTGTGTACTAGTATAGGTTCCCGCATCTTTCGAACGAGCCCGATGTCTGGAAGGACTTAAAATATATGTTTATGAACTTCTTCACTTTAGAATTGTAGTGAAAGTTTTCTGTCTATGATGAGCCGTTGAGAGTGTTGTAAGTTGCTATGTAGGACACCATTGTTTAGTACCTGGTTTCCTGCATCGATCTACAGTGTGATGGTCGAAATACTGATGAGGATAAAACAGCCGAGGTCAGATGAACGCCAGAGACTACCATCATCCCTTATCTTTGTTGATTCTATCCGAAACACTCATCGTTCTCCATAGTTTCTGCGTATTAGTGAGGCGCAATACTTATTCGTTCGATACGTAGTCTGGTTAGTTAACTTCTTATGGACAGAGATTAAAATAAGACTCTTCCTCTTGCGCTACAGATCACACCTAGACAAAGAGTGTATGTTTTCAAGATTACAAATCGAATGATACGCTATTTGGAGCCAAAATTGTTGCGACACAAACTAAGATATAGGGCAAATCTAATTGAAGAAGGCCATGAAGGGCTCGAACCAAAGATTCGATGAACCGACCAATCTATCGCGCCCACGGTCAGGTACTGAAAGCCTTGTAAACACCATACACATCATGCGACGCTCCCGGATCTAGGCAACTATTAGAATTATCGTCATCGTGCTCATTGGAATATGGCACTGGAAGTGTTTTGGATGCCAGTGGAGACCTGGGCGATGCGAAGACGAATGATAGATCCGAGAACGCCGGAGAAGGAAGATCCTTGGGGAAGAATTCGGATTGTGGTGTCTTCGGCATCTGTGAAGGAGAGGAAGAAGGGGAGATAATGCTGCAAGAGACAGCTGATGGGTGAATGGGCGGGCTATCATCTTTGATTTTGCGATCCGAGAGAGATTCGTGTATGAATAGCTTCGATCCTCGCACGATGCCATACGAATAGTTGGAGCGAGAGCATACACTTCTTGGCTCTGTGATAGAAGTAGGGTTGTTCTGTCGGGAAGGGCTAGGCGTCAGGTACTGTCTCCTGGAGCGCACAATAGAGGAAAAGGTAACAGATGGCGAACGCAGGCTGAGGTCAGGAGTCGGCAAACCGAAGCGAGGAGATAAACGAGAGGGAGACGGAGTAGGTGCTGTAGAACGATAATCGACTTCAGATTGAATGGCTGTTAGAACAGGTGCAGCAATTTGAGAAGGACAAGTGGACTGTAAGGCGATGTTGTTATCGCACAAGTTGGAACGTAGTAATCTGTGTCCGGAAATCTCAGCGCTTCCAAAAGAACAGAATTTGACGTATGCATTGACAATTTGTCGAGGGATAAAGCAGTAGGTTTTCCGCAAATTTGTATACATTTGACGAGAGCTCTTGCGATGATGTTCCTGGAAGATGGACAAGATCTGGCTCCGCCTAATAACAATCTGATCTTTGTAGGTTAGCCGGGGAGGATCATCTACCGTCAGGGAGAAGAACTTGTCCGCGAGAGATGCTCGAGAGAAGAAATTTCCACGGGCAGTATTGTTGAGAAGTCGCGAAACCAAGGCATCGTAAGATTCATCTGGCATCAGCTGCATTCCAGGTCTTGCATCCTCAGGAAGTGCATTGGCATAATCGTCGAGAAATGTTTCGAAGTCGCGATGATCAGGAAAAGATACGATCGTAGGCATGGTAGATGTTGAACTTGCTTGATGCACGGGCTGCATATACTCCGTAAAATCAAGGCGGGTGAAAATTGTGGAGAAAGCGTCTAGTAATGTGGGCAGAGCGGTACCGTGTAATGGTAAGATTCGACAAAGCGTTATTGCAGTGGGTGACGGTAAAGCAAGGAAAGAGTTTCGTTGTGCCACGTTAGTTGGCTCAAATTGGGCTCAAAGTTGGCTGACAAATCTGTTCACTTCCTCACAATCTGTTCTCTGTCATCAACATCGACGACATTACGCAACAAATTGGAGCTTGGATAGCGCTGTGGCAAGTAGTTGGTCGGTGCTGGGTAAATGTGAGAGTAGCTTTTGTTCGGTTATTTGTTATACTGACCCCCTTGCCTCAAATACAGTACGTTTATCCGTTCTTTTCTTGTATATAATGTCACAAAATATGCATATTCGTTGCTACCTTCGTAAACTCAAAAGGACCTCAACACAAGTTTTGCCATATCTAAGGATTTGCACAAGATGACGGCGAGAGATACTAGGTATGTGCCATCATGTTCCTCCCATCTTATACTGAAAATAAGGAGAGTCGGCAATTCTTGACGGGTTCTTCCACCAAGCAGAACTCAGGTTGAACAAATCTGCCGTCCTGTAGCACTGCTAAGAGATGCCCAGGTTGTCAGTACCCGACGCATACAGTTCCCAGAGGGCACTCACTCCGCACCAGTAGATCCCGTCTTCTCCTCTTTGCGCAACTTTCTCGTATCTCGTTTCGCCCGCATACGAATACTCCCAGCATCCACAATATGCACATCTCTGACAGAGCTGCTCTTCGTCCAGCAGAACTTCAACCTGCGGCTCTTCTATCTCCTCACCCTCTACTTTCACTCTTCTCGTTATTCCTGTAGCCTTCAATACCGGTGGTGTGGCAGCTAGTAAATCCTTTAAAGTAACGCTCAAGCATTCGCGGAGCCAGAACCGGTGGTGCAAGCTTTGCTTTGGGGGCGCTGTGCTCGAGTCGGATGCTTGAGGCTCGTTCAGAGGACTGAAGAGCTTCCAGCCATCCGCCATACCGTATGCACGGGGAAAAACAATGTACCAGCGATTACATCGCCTGTGAAGAGCGACTTCAAGGCAGATACGAGGCGTATAGAAGGATACGAGGCGAGTCTGAGTTCTGTCGTTGGTATCCATCGATTCCTAATTATTGGATTGTAGAGGGCGACAGCATACATATACAATGAATAAGCGCCCAAGCCTAGTTGTCTACGTGTAGCTCGGCGAACTCGGACAACCGCAAGCATACGTTGGCCCCTCCTGTTTACTTCAGGGCAGATGAAACAGACAGCGTACCGATAAGGAACGGCGAAGTCTGTTGTAGAGCGGTATCCAGGATCCATGCTGAAGGTCAAGAGGCTAAATACTCACCCTCAACTCATGATACTGGACTAACGCTGGTCACTGCGCGCACCCCTTCCATTGGCTCGCCAATGACATCCCCCTTTCCAACAGGTTTCCGCTCGTGTCTAGTTTTTGCTAGAAAAACACAGGGTCAAGGAAGTTTCTACTATTGTATCAGTGCTCAAGGTCACTTATACCTCCTATTAAGTATAGAATCGATGAGCCAAGAGTATCAATGATGACGACGAGATGAGGGTCGACGATTACTCTTAAATTCCATTGGTTATGGAAGGTGCACCTTGATAGCCGGTGGGAATCAATCGCTATTTTAGAGCATATGGCGAATTGACGCTCATTGTACGAACGTCAAGGCTAGACAGAATCTCGAGAGCGTAACGCATTGTTGGGGCATCACCCTGTGTCCTTCTTCCTCCATGGTTGGTCCGTTTAATGCAAGGGCTCCTCTTTTGAGAGCTGGGTATCCGAAGGGACTGGCTTTCAATGCGTAGAACTGTCCTCTTCAAGAAGACACCCTGTGGCGTTGATAAGCAGTTGAATTGACGCAGCAATAAAGGGAGTATCCGGGAAGGTCGTAAAACTCTTCTGGGGTATCACGGCAGCAGAGGCTCAACCCGTCGCAACAAATATCGCGGAACTACCGGTCTACAGGTTCTTCTCCACAAATTTTGTCAATCTATTGCTGATGTCCATGGCTCTAGGGTCAATGATTATTTTCGAGGATGCATTGAATCATTAACTCCCTGCCACGGCGTCTTTGGTTACTACACCCAAACCGCACAAGTTATATTTCTGACAAAGAGTTTCTTTGTGGCGCATTTGTCGTTAGTGAAGAACAGCCGTCGGGTACATTCACCCGGAATGGGAAAGGGCGTAGAGGAAGATGTACTGGATTCAAGCCGGAAAACTGGTACATTAGATGGAGATTCTCAAACATTTCGCAGTCGAACATCTGACTATCAATCCACAAGTTCGCTTGACACTGGGTTCTCGGTGTGGGTCTAATGCAAACCTCGTTTTCCCATTCAAGGCCTTCTCGAAAGAGGTTCTTTAAATCCCTTTAACTCGGGGAATGGTCAATAAGGAAGCAAAAGTGGGTGGCGCACAAGAACGGCTTCATCTAACAGTTCGTCTTCCGTAAATTTCAAAGACCTTGGCATGGAGGTTGAATGTACAGGAATTTCTGATGGATTTTAATCCCCGCTCACGACATACACCAAACAATCTATCTTCATTGATAGTGGAACCAATCATAAGCAGAGTGGATGACGTTGAGGCAAGTAGGAATAGTCGTGGATTGACTAGGATATTTTCTCACACATGGAAACTGTCATTTTCAGTCTCGAAGATTTTCCGACGTTGCGCTTCCAGGCTCCAGCGCTGCATTTGTGGCGGAGGACGTCAAGAATGATATTCCCGCTGACAAGTCAGAAGAGTTGCAGAGATCTAGAACAGATGGCTTATCGCTTCGGATTTGGACGCCACTGTGAATAATGAGGTACTTAGGTCAACTTGTGAACGAGGGGAAGGAAGAGAAAATGATGCAGGCAAAAAAGTGTCGGTTATCATTATTTGATGAATATGAACCCACGGCGTTCGTACCAATCGTGACGGCGGATGACTATTACGACGAATGTGCTGGAGATGCTAGCCCAAGTCTGTCTTGACCTATGGAACAGCTATTCAGACATCTGTGCCGAAGGCGGGTTCGCACGGTTCCAGACGCAATCACGGTGACCATGGATGATATTACATATCCAAAGCGTCGGGAGCTGTGGCGCATTTTACTTGACAGCGGGTATCAACAGTTAGCCTCATTGTAAGGGATAGTACTCCTTGAAGGGGGGAGGATCCACAGACGGGAAGGAAAAGGAGAGCCCGGCGGCCATGCTACTGGCCAAGGAGTGATCAAGAAGCAAACAAGTAGAGGCGCAAACATGGCGGGACAATCAGAACTCGAGTTGTTGGTGAGGCATTGGCATAGCAAGGCACTGTATCCGAACCCCATCAATCGATAGTCAATCGATAGGACATTGCCGATGGACGAACTTCATTTTCCGCAACGTTCCAGCAAGGCTTTCATGTGACATCTCTGTTTACTCGCATAAATGAAAGAACTTGGAGCTTACATCCACCGATTGGCGGTGAAGTGATGGTTACTCAAAATGACTATTAAGGTTCTATTTGCAATAAGTACATGTAAGTAGAGTAAAGTACTAGTGGAACAAGTGAACTCGGTAAATGTACATTCAAATTTCTTGGATGTGTAAATTGACTTTCATCAGATGTGTATAATTCGTTCTCGAATTACGCATTCTACATCTAAGCTTACCCATGCGTCCTCTGCTTCCTTAGAAGATATCCGTCGTTTCATAAAACTCAAAGGGGAGTGGGCGCTGGAAGACGTACGAGGACGTGCAGGGGTCGATGGTCGGCTCTTCGGCGTTGCAGGTCGGCTCTTTACTGAACTTGGAGTGCCAGGCCGTGAGTGAAGAGTTGGTCGACGCGACAAAAGAGACGCGATGGAAATGGTGGAATGGGCAGTGCTGGCTGCATTAGATCCTAAACGACCGCGAGGTTTGCACTGTGGAAGGGGCAATGAGGGTGGTGGGGTTGGAGGTGGTGTTACATTGTATCGCCTTAGGCTTGACGTGCGAGGATTAGGGAATGGTAACATCGTCTGGGAGTGAGAGACAGCGATGAAGTTGGAAGTCGATGTTGTAGAAGTTGAAAAACGAGAGGACTGAAGGGAACAAACAGATTCATCATCTGGGAAAGAGTAGAAATAGAATCTGACACACCAGGTGAGGTTCACAATCTGGATGCCCTTGACCCAAGTGTGATGAATCAAATTGAAAACGGCTGTCATCCTCAGGCACTTGAGTTTGGGTTTGGGTTTCAGTTTGTGCGTGAGGCAAAGTGTATCGTTGATTATCGGGATCCCAAATAGCAAGAAAGGTTAGTCGAGATGTAGGAGTTGGTGGGCGGGGTGGCTGTCAGGTGTTTTCAAGTCAAAAGCAGTCTTGGGCTCAAAATCTCTGCGACCTACCTCTTTCCGCGCCCGCACCGGGATCTCGACCTCAGGCGGGGGACAGTAGTAAGCCAATGTAGGGGTGATACTCCCAGTAGATTTAGATTCGACGTCATTTTCCACAGTTGTCGTGCGCTAGAGAGGCTAGGTTTAGGGACTTATATATAAACCTCTTTTTTGAACGAGGAATACCTTGATGATGAGTTTAGGCAGAAAAGGTCGGAGCTTCATCTTTGAAATATCAAGAGTGTTGGGTATCGCAAGGTGGGGTGTAAACCGTGGCACAGAATTCCTGGGCTTTAAGAAGGGGAGAGGTCCCAGTACCCCTTGTCCAGTAGCACGCCAAAATAGAAAGAAGGAGGCCGAAAGCCTAGGTCATTCCGAAAGAGAGGCTCCATTTAGGTTATAAGGAGTCGTGTTTCTGCATGAGGCCTGAGGCACCGCCGATACTGGTGAGAAAGGTTGTCACGATGTCAGGCTCAGAGATTCGGCCATTGATGGGAACCTTCCGAGTAAGGATGGAGTCGTGATAGATTTGGTAAAAGGGACGAGATCGACAGTCGTACAGGCAGATTCGGAGTGGCAAAATGAATTTATCATGCAGTCTGCGTGTTGGATGCGAATTAATGTTCCGTAGATCTTTCTATGGGAAATCAGAAATGCTTACACGTGATAGATTCTGCTTTTACAAAGTCGGTCCCGTAGGAATGTTAAAGCGGTACAAGATACAATACTATACACCCAGTATACATAAGTCCTACATGATAAGTATAAGGATCCCCACTGGGGATACAAAAGGTCGATGATGGCGGGGTAAAATGGATCACTGCAGGAGAGAACAAGCTATACATACGTCTGCGTGATTTCCTTCGTTATTTCAATGCACACCCATGACTCCTTCTCCTCCCTCTTACATCTAGACATGAATCTGAACAGGCGACACGCTCCACGTGAAATGGAAGCATCGTCGCTATCGCCATCTTGCCGGAGAACAGGTGTGGGATTGACCTGACGGGGCCGCGGTTTCCTCAGCAACTTACGTCGCTGTACTGGAGGAAAGGTATAATCTTCTGGGGCCTCCAGCTGTAACCAACTATCATCGCTTTTGACACTTGCATGCGACAACTAGTCATTCATGTCATTCGGGAATCAAATGGACAGTTAAGGCGACAGAACGCACTCGTGGAAGACCAGGGTCCATAGTATCATAGAACCCTTCGTCTTCATCATCTATTTCGTCCAGTTCAACGACAGTGTCCTGGTCCAAAATCTGTTCCCACCGCTTCGCAAATTCTGTACGTGGGTCAAACCTGATATCCCGATTGAGTTCACCCAAACACGAGAAATGCTTGGTGGTGTTCGTTCTCGGGCACACCATTCCTATTCTCGAGCTCCTGATGTACACGTCTAGTCCGCCAATTGTAGACGATGTCTGAGTTCGGCCCTTGGTCCGTCGATCATTTTCATCATCAAAGAGGAAGTCGTGATTATTCCTAAACCACGCAAGGGTGCTCGAAGCATCGAACGAACTGGCATCGGTGGGACAGTCGGGCTCGACATCTGTGAATTCCGAATCAAGCAGATGTGCTCCGGAGAAAGCCACCATGTCCTCTTCTGGATCCCATACCACGGCGAAAGTGAGTGCATTCTTGGGAGGAACGATGTCTGACCACCTGCGATCGGTGTCGGACCTTTGATAGGTAGAAGAGGAGTACTGCTAGAGGCAATTAGAAGGGAGGGCTACCGCATGGAAAGCCTCGCGTACTGAGCATAAAGATAGTCTTGTAGCAGAACTCGTAGATGGCAGCATGTCCATGCTGATAAAGTACGAAGAAAAGTATGGAGCAAAGATCCACCGCTGGACAGAGTCGCTGTGATGTACAGTGTGTCAATAGAGGACAGCGCGATTCGACCGGTCTACATACCTATGAGAGACGTGCACCTCGCGAGAGAAAGAAGGAATGGGTCAAAGTATAGATGACCCAGTGCGGTGGTACCAAATCACGTCTCTACGTACTGTGGGAAGACGCGTTCAAGAATGGTTTATCACGTGCGATGGGGTTGCTAAGGGCTCAGCTCGATGCTGTGGTAAGGAATACAAGTCAAGACACGAGGCTGAATTACCAAGCTACGTAGGTAAAGAGCCCGTAGTGCCCGCCTTACGGTAATTCGACACCGGTTGCCTTATCGATATTAGGATGAACTGTGGCGCATGACGAGAGAAAAACCTTCGCGGAAGAGCGTCGTGCATCAGAAGGCGCCCGCAATTTTCGGGAGGCATAGTGAAGTAATGACTCGGGCCCGTCTTGTTGATTAAGATCGCGGCGAATAAGATGACTTCCAAAGGCGGTATGAGCGACGTGTATCGGTCGTTGAGATAAAATGATCGTGTATAACCAGATAATCCTGGAAAGACAAGATGTCCCGAAAGAGAGTCCGGAGGCGAATGAGCCTTCAACAGAACCGCATTGGCATCTCTGAGTCGCGCGAGAGTACTGTAATGCGTGCTTCAGAGTAACAAGTACTATTCGGTCAGAATACATTGCAATGCGCGGAGTTGGGTGCTGCCATTGAGTAAGTGAGCCGTGATTCTGAAGACTCGGGTTATTGACCACGAAATGCGCCGATTGCCGCCAATGCAAGCGTAAGGCGGAGAAATGAAGGATGATCCTGAAATTAAGGTACCGAGTCTCTTTACAACCATGGCGCCGTCGGATGCTTAAATAGTATATGAATTCGGGACTCTCCAATTTGGAGAAACCGAAACAGAGGAAACGAGAACATGCTCCAGCCACGACTTTTGATTAGCCGGAAGAGCGAATAATTAACGGCATTTTTGCTGGAGAGCGATCACATCAATGACCGTTGGACGGAACGGAAATACTACAGCTTACATGTATGCCTAGAGGATGAGGCGTACCCAAATCACCATCACACATTCGACAAGGAAAGTTCTGTCAAATCTAAGACTGTCGGTAGACCTAATTTTTCTACGACCAGGGTGGCAGAGGAGCGCACAAAGGGAAATAATGCTTCGACGAGTTTGACAGATGGCGACGGTAACCCAGGGTAGACCGGTTGAAGTTGCACCACCAGCCGCCGAATGTGGCAGCGCGAAGCCAGAACTGAATCCAATTGGCACCAATGTGAGGCGTATCTATAAAGATCGCTGTTGCGCGAGAATCCAGTCAAAGTGAAGGTGCACTCGTCGAGTTCGATGCCTTCAGGTAGGCTCAGAGGTGAAAAGGATTCAATGAGCCAATCGAGCCAATTTCTCAACCACAATTCCCATTTCATCGAGTACAGTTCGAACTTTAGGTGGCAGATCTTTTTGGGGATGAGGAGTGTGAATAAAGGCGCTACAAACGAATGCATAAATTGAATTGACGGGTGAGCGGCGGGTAATGACTCACTGTAAAGGTACATATTTAAAGTGAGAGTCTGCAGTGTTTTCTGAAATCGTTGAATTAATGTCTCGGCGGCGATTATAGCGCCATTATCTTCGAAGAACGAAGTTGTCTTGCGAAAGGCAATATGAAGTTGTGTCAGCTTCTCGAACTCAAGAACTGAGTGCAAGGGGGAGCCCGCATTCGCTAGGGGTATGTGATTACCGTACACAGCTAGAGTTTTGAACGTTAATCGGTGAAGGGTTCGGAGCTCATCAATGGGTCGATCCGCAGTGATATTTCCTATACACAATTTTGGGCTGTTGGTCGCATGTAGCAGCAAGATGGACAAGTCATCAAACGGGGCGTGCGGGACTGAAATGGAGACGAGCTTGGGAGAAGTTAAGATGATCGTAGGAGCTGAGACAACCTTAAGGAAGGGGGTGTGGGGAACGGTGTTAATATAGATCAAATGTCGAACGTTCGACAGAGTAAGAAAGAGTTCTGACAGATGGAGATGAACCCTCGGCGATCCAGCAAGACTGGGCCAAGGAGTCTTCGATGAACAAATACGTATTGATACAGTCTTGATGAACTTGGTGAGATGCTGGGATGATCTTATTCGACGCAAGGAACCAACATCCGGGATGATGCGAGCGATGCGGGCTACCGTAGAAAATCGAGAACGGGGAGAGACTTTGACGATGAGCTGAAGAGTTTCATAGAGATAACTCTGCCCGATAGGCGCCCAAGCTCGGCACACCAAAGCACACGATTGAAGCGTAGCAGCATCTCCCTTGTTCTCTCTGAAGATACAATGTATCAGTTCTGCGGGTAGATCTGATATTTTGGAAATCAACAATGAAGGCCGACTACCAGGATGGTGGGGAACACAGAGCCACGGGTTGCATTGCGCATACGGAACGAAATAAAACGACGGCATAATTGGCATCCAATGATTCTATAGGACCATTATGTCCGTTAATGAAGAAACACCGGTCCATATAGCGGTACGTACTGTTGTCGCGTTAGTGATGGCGGTGGCAAAGCATAGGCTGCGAAAGCGTAGGAGTCAGGGCGAGCTGCGCCCACCAAACGCCATTAATCGATTGATGTTTATCTTCAGGTTCAAAAGTCACGCGACAGAGCGTTATCTAAATAGAAGGCGAATTTACTTAAAACTGCCGTTTGTAACGAGATGGTCCAGAATAGCGCCTCGGGATTCTGTTAACGTCCATCACTTAACGGCATAATTGAGATTGAAGAATTCTTGAGTCAACTCACTGACGATATGCAGGAGATTCAGGAATGCTCTTGCTTGTGGCCCGGACACAGCGAATGTATAATCATCAGGCGCATGAATCGAAAATCTGCTGAGCAGGGGTAGCTAGTCCTAGGTCCTGTCGTTAGTAAGTGATTTTTGCACTAGCTTGTCGCTAGAGAATGTGCGGTAATTGGGCTGCGGGTAGCATTACTCAGAGCTCAGGAATCAATAGACGGAGAACTTGGAAAATCTCTTCAGGCTCAGCAACACACCGTGCTCCGAAACACTGAGGGTTGATATGTCAGTTTCGGCGATCACAGTAGATATCGCAAAGCGGGAGTTCGGTAGCAACAGCTATCAAGGCATCATGATTGCTTGTTAGGTTGCTGAGAGCAGATGACAGAAGGCTTACTAGCCCATGAGGCGTGCTCGGACCGCAACATGGGCACCGGGCCGCCAGGTCCCGTATACTGGATGTAGAGCAAATGTAGAGCTCGGAATATTCAGTTGCGAGTTCGTGAATCTACCTAGGCTATAGACAGAAGTTGATGGATTTACCTCTATGTATGAGATAGTTAGATCTTCAAACACTTTCGCCTGCTGAGTTTACAAGATCTTGAAGGTCCGACATAATATAGGATATTCACGATACTCATCTACCTGTGCAGCAAAGTACAGCAAAATTACTATTGACGCAGAACAAATGAAGTAAATCCGATACATCTAGATCATTTTGGTCCTTACGCGAATATCCCTGAAGTAGGGTACAATCACGAAGAAGAGAATTGGCAGAAATAATGCAGCGGTGACCGGCAGGGCGAATTAGAACAACTGTCAGGGCAAAAAGGCCCTAAATATCTTACTTCTATCGTAGGAGAATCTGGAGTCGATTTCCGACACTGATTGTATGGTTCGTTGTGTCAGAAAAAGAAGATGAAAGGCGTCTTGCTAAGGCCGCGCCCCCGTCGTATCTTGACGTCGTTCACACGCTGACCCGAAGTTCAGAAGATTTCAAACCTGTGTCAGAAGAATTCTCTTGAAATGTTTCAACAGAGAATAGGGACAGGGACATGTAATTCATCGGAACTCTTCCGTCCAAACCGAAGACATCTTCGGAGCCCTGAGCTCTCTTCCATCCCTCCATTGTTCAATCGTCACGTTTCCTGGAGGCACGGAGTTCCGTGCGGGGAAATACTCGATCATCGAATATGTGCTGAGCACAGGCAAGCGTACGTCCGTATCGCCTCAGACATGGTGATCGTAATTCGCCCATTGTACCGTGTTCTGAGACCCACGGTGTGACGTTTGCTATATCGGCATATCCAAAAATGAGTTAGCAAACTCGGGCCAGCACAGATCGCACGTCAGTCATATAGAAGAGTGAAGCAGGGCTCCGGGAGCAAAATGTGCCTGGCAGAGATCTCTCTCCTGAAAATCCATCAGAGGCGAAGCACTGAAGAGGCCCAACACGCTGATGCCGAGAGAACTAAGCGACGAAGGCAGAATGGAGTCGGTTACGGATACAGAAAAAAAGATACATCGAGAGGTTTGATCCCAAGAAGTACTGTCATACCATGTGGTCCGTGGTCATCGAGGCTACTTGAAACTTGAAGCGCGGTATTCTTGAGATGCGCCACCGACCTCAGGGCAATATCCGCTTTACAGCCTGTGTCGAAGTGTATGCGCAATGAGGCTATGTGGTGGGGCGTTGTTCTATAGGACGTTATTTCTGTTGGAGACAAAAACTGGATGCTGCCAAAAAACCGGTGCATTCCTTCCAGACGTGTTAGAAAGGCTATCCCCACAGACATGTCCGAGCAAACAACACTCACATGTGCTCTGCCGACACCATAATTATTACTATAGTGCGGCTCTTCGAGCGAATGAGAATCATTGAACAAGGCCGTAAGTTGGGACCGCTGGTGGCGTTAAAATGACAGAGCCAGACACCAGAAGAGAACAACAATGCTTCAGACTGCCAGCTATCGACCCCGAAGTTCGTACTGAATCTGCTACGCGCCCCCGGGTAGAAGAAATCCTGAGCTTCGAGGTGGGCCGACAATTTCCCTACCACGAATACGAAGCATTGTGCAAGGTAGACATACTTCTCACCGTTTGGTCAAGACCGTGGCAGGAGGGAACATGTATGTGTTGGGAGAGATCGGTCCGATGTCCCAAAGCAGATATGGTCTGTGCGCACAGTTCGGAGGTACAAAATGCGCATCCCGACTTCCGAAAACGTCACCACTCTGGCCTTTTGGCTTAGATCAAGTGTAGTATCTGTTCTTAATAGTTTAACCACTATTACGGAGGCACCGCCTCCCGTATTGGTTATCTAATTTTTGCCGCCCTTGTCCTCTGTGCTCTGCTTGCAACATGGAGGCACGATGACCTTGCTACTGCAGTACTGGCTTGGGTTGTTGGGGGATTTTCCTTTTCTTTGCTGTGTACTTTTGAGGACTTTCAATTGATGGTCTTTAGATAGCAGCAAACAAATGGGCTTTGCCAAATAATAATATTCTGAGAATCAATTGCTAGTAATAGATACAAAATATATAATGGAACTTGAGTAGTTATTGCACAATGTGTGTATCCAGAAAATGCTGCCGACCTGTCAAGAAGAATGCTTAGGGAATGATAAACATACAATTCTTAATCAGAAAGCATGAGGAATGTCTCTATATTGGGGCGTTGGGGGATCTTTCAGAGAAATACTTGACGTCCTTGGCAAACGCGACCTTGGAAGCTCGGACAAGCCACGATAAACGATACTTGGCTTCCTCGAAGGGGTAAGAACGAAGATATCCGACGTTGGACTCTGACTTTCCGAAGTCCCTGCATATCCATTCTCTGACGAACCTGGACCTGAAAAATAAGAATCGTGTCTGTCGTTTCGAGGAATCAGCGGGGAACAACTATCAGTTGTGTTCGGGCGATCGCGCAAACGTTCCCTGGGCACTCCAGGAGGAACGCTAAAATTCTCCAAACTGCTATCGAACGTGCACGTCGTCTGCATGGACTGCCTGAGAGTATAATGGCGAGTAGGCTTGAGGTCAAAATGCTCTTTGAGGGGACTCAGAGATGTACTGCTGCTCAATGGGCGGGACTTGAGAGGCGGGACATCAAACTTCTCTCCTGAAGGGCTTGGCGGGGTATTCCGTGGGATCTTTGAATCATATCAGGCTTCGAATCTCGCTCTCGTATGAAATAGCAAACCTCTACAGGAATCGTCGGATGATCCTGAGCGAGAACGCTGTTGTACGTGTCTAGTTGCTCGGGCGAAGAAAAGCTGGTGTCCCCTCCTATGTCGGCGTTCCTTGCGAAGAAGATACCGGCGTCGGTAGCTTGATCTCGTCGCGATTGATATCGAGCACGGCTGTTGAATACCATGAGCAGAGCGTTGGTGTATAACTTCCCGAGGCAGAATGCCGGCGCAGTGTTGTACATGTGCGTGTTAGTCACAAGGAAGACTGCAACTACTGTTGCCGCCGCCGCTGAATAGATGATGGATGAAATGACGGAAGATGAAGATGAGCTAATGGTACGAACCTGTTAGGACACCAGTTTCGATGGTGATACGCACAAGTCTCGTTATCATGTTACGGGTTGCTTTGTACGATGCGTCAATTTTGACCAGCTAGGGCAGGACAAGATACGTTTAGGCATGGGAGAAATCGAAGGGAGGGACTACTTACGTAGTATGTCTGAATGGTCGCAATAATGATGTCACATAATGCACTCCCACCAAGCCAAACCTAAATAAGAAGAAATTAGCCCCAGCGCCAATATTGCGATAGCCGCACTGACTAGGCACGGCACTAGGGAATTCTGCCGGGATTGTTTAGAGTAGAGACCATAAGTATATTGCAGATGTCCTTCAATCACTGCCGCCACAAACTGGGCGACGGAAATCTAGGCATGGCGCTTAAATGATTGTCTTAAGCGAAAAAAGCTGACATACCGCTCCTATAGAGGCTGCAAGCACACGGGATTTGCTCAAAACCGATATCCGGTAGCAATAAAACAGCTGTACAATGCCACCGACTACGAGAATTTCATAAGTGTTTACTTCCAATTCAAAATTCAGGGACGCACTAAGTCCTGTCATTATCGGGACTGAAAACCATAGAGAATGGACACTTTGGAGGACGTCGGCTTGTCCAAAATTCGCAGCAAATATATCGAATAGGTCCATAGTGAAGAGGACCGTTTGTAGCGTCTCCAAAGCCAAGAGGAGGTATATCAGGAATTTCGATATAATTGGATCCTTGGGAAACGAGACGTAGTAGATATCTGACACCGAAGAACGAGTAAGATCAGGCGCCGTTGCCAGAATACTAGTTCACTTACAGGTCTGAACACATAGCGCGCCATATAAAGCCCAATTCGTCGTATAGCCTATGAACTGACAAGTAATAGATTAATTTTCGTGTTTTTCTCGCGAGATGTGCGCGCCCATACCAAGGGACCTGTCCTGCAGGCCCGACCAGTAAGTAATAACGCCTGAAAGGACAACTGAAGGACACACGTTGTACTGGATACGACGGATGGACCTGGAGCCTGGGACATTGTTTTGGAAATATCCCTGAGGTGAAGGAATGAGCGAGAGAACAGACCGGTAGAAACCTGCGGGCGTAGATAGATAACTATACACCAATTAAGCGACCTTCGGACTGCACAGCCGATGCCGCCCCGAATCCCGGCTGGCTGTATTCCTTGATTGAAAAGAATACCTGAGAATAACGGGCAACCCGAGAAACGGACCGCCACAGTGGGTCATTTTTAGTAAGTCGAGAGTGTATGTGCGTGTCCATCAAATGCCACAAACCAGTTGGGCTGGGGTGGTAAGCCGTTGACGTGGATAAAACTGTAACTGACTAAGTCTGGGAAAAAAACAAGAAAAACACGTCCGCTACGTTTGCTGAACACGTCGGAGAAATCACGGAGAGGAGTATCGACTCCGTTGAGGACTGGCAAGCAAAATACCATCAGTAATGTGACCTTGCTGTATTGGGTGGGATCTGCTTCAGTCTGTGAAGACACCATCCAATCCGGAGCCTTTTATTAATGCGACCACACTGTGGTGGCCAGAGCAGTAAAGTTCAAGTCCCCAATTGTTTCTCGCCCTTTAAGCGCAGCATTATTCACCAGTATAAATCGCGAAATCGGCAATGATATAGTCTAGAGGAGACGAAGCGGCGTTGAGGGCATGGATGGTGATTGAGTGAAGCAGACTCGGAGTTTGCTTTGTCATCGCCACCTCTTGCCCTTCGGTGCCTCTCGGTTCCTGGTGGGCCAGCTGCACAAAGGTATTCCCGTTGGCCTTCTCCTTGGCCTTTCATCATCGACTCAAATCACGTCTGGCCGAGTTAAATTTGCTCGATATCATGATGCATCATGGATGTGCCTGGTACTTAATAGCCCTCTGTCCAACATTATGAGGATCGTTCTGTTCCGAGATTGCATATTGGAGATGCGGCGGATCGATATCGAAAAACTTGGCGTGCAGTACGGCTCTTTTAAACAATTCTCTGGCAACAGAACAAACAAATCTTGTCGCGGGCGGTATTGCGGATTCTATCATAACCGTACGACTTGACCTAGAGAGGGAGCAGGGCTTGAACTTTGTGCTCGGAACGAATGGACGATACCGCAATCGTTCTCGGATCCTTGCCAGAGCGGCTTCTTCAACCGACCGCTTAACATGTATGGGGCCAAAGGTTACTCTCTGTGATTGACCGGCGTTATACCCTTGGCTAATATATGAACTCCTTGTAGTAATATTCCAAACATTAGACCTGGTCCAGTTAACCTGCATCCCGAACAAATCTTGTTTTCCATTTGAACTGGAACCTGACTTGATTTTCCACCGGCAAGGTTTTTCTCCGAACGGCGTTGACAGTCAGTCGTTTCTTCGGTGCCTATCATGATGGCACTAAAATACTAACCAATAAACATGTCCATTAAGCAAACACCGAAGGGGAAGGTGACCCCCCCTGCCGGCAGCACCCATGATCACCGCGATTGCAGGAAGACCTAGAACACAGACTGAAGCTTCGCTTGTTTTAGAGCATGGGGCTTGACTGCGGATGCCTTGTCTCCGTGAACTCATCCAAATCCGTTCCTTATCTTTGCAATCCCAGTCTTTTCTACTCGGGATTTCTGTATCTTCGCTTCGCTTCGACTCGATAACTTTGGCTAATGTTTACAAAGTGCGGGCCGACATTAAGTTGTAGCGTCCGTCTGGTCGATGGCTAATACTCCGTACGGACCATCCTATTCGAGACTGCTTACGATGACCTACCTGCATTCCACTAGTATAGGCTGCCGGCGGATGGATCTCGAAGCTTCAACATAGGTCCAGTTCGTTGCCTGCCTGCGCTTTTTGCAGGTCTTACAAAGGGCCAATAATTGGCGGTTGACCGTGGCCATTCCAGTTTGCTTGGACGATTCATCCTGGTTACCCATGTCTCCTGGCGCTCACGAAGCTATCGGATGTGGTCCTCCGGTCTATATTACTACGCCCAGTCGTGACTTTGATGTAGAATCATGGTTCCAAGACTACATTGGCAATGTCTTGTGGTTTGAAAGTGCGACGACGTTCACACAGGAAGTTGGAGTAAATACAATAAAAGAGTACAGCAGAATCCGGATTTCTACCTGAGGCTGGTGATGAGAAGAACTGGACTGAGGCTATTTATCAAGGTTACATACAGCTCCTTGGGATACCGTCGGAACGCGGGAGAAGAACTTGATAATCGGTGCATATGACCTGTCCTCTGGAGCTCCGGGGGTGAAACTTACATCAATGTGAGTACTGGATCAGAATCTCGAACAGTACCCCACTCCAAGTGCACATCTTCCGAGTCGGGGGGTTGTCAATGATCCAATTGTTCACCAGTACTATCTAGCAGCTTTTGAGGAGGCCTCACGGGTAGGAAAAAGCGAGGAAGATTTTGTGTTTCGTAATCTTTCTTTTGATAAAAATCTGGTCAGGTTGTTACGACGGTTGCTGTCCAAAAATTATTGCAACTCGTTGTAGCGATGTCTCGTTCCTAGTTGCCAGGTCTTGTCAGACTGAAACATAAAATTGGTCAGTAGAAGTCTCCAATCAAAGAAAAAGTGAGATTGTCTATGAGGAGCAATGCCGTGATGTCTCTCGGGTTCTGCGGGCGGTGAGGGGGAGTCTAGATTGGTAAATTAAAGTGGGCTTAAATCGTGGCAACACAGCGCATGGATTTCTGTATTTTCCTCGGTATCTTGTGCTCGCCAGGTCGTAGACAGTGGGATTGATTTTTATCATTCGTTTTTGTACTGTTTCATCGAAGGTGGCAGTGCAGAGTCAAACGCGCCTCGTGGGAACCCGGTGAAGCTATATGATGGCGAATTTGAAAAGCCCTCGATCTCGCTTCTTATTCCCCAACTACCACCATCTCTATACCCCTCATCTCATTTTGCACCATGACTCGCGCGTTCTGCATCCCTGGAATCATATTCCTCTTTTGCGCATTCGTCCTCAGCTTTCTGACGTCCATCTCTCTGCCATACTTGACAGGGCTCGACATTGCTCGCACCACTATAGCTAATGCTGGACGGGTCGAGGGTCAAGGTGTTAAGCAAATTCGGGTACGCTCTCTCATTTTCGTGCTGTCACAAGGCGGGCTGATTTCTATTGCGCTAATAGCTCGGCATTTGGTACTTGCTCTCCATAAAAGTCATCTGACTCGCATTGTTCATATTTTTCGTAGGGCACCATGCTTTTACCAGACGGATAATGCTCGTACCTGCGCAGATGCTAATCACGGATATACCCTGTTCATCTCAAATTCAGACGGCACGGAGACAGTCGACATCGGAGGCTCGTGGACCCGAGGATTGGCCGTCCAACCCGTCGGTCAGTACTCGAAATATCTTGATCTATTCATTCCATCTGAGATCTGTCTAATAGCGACTGCCGTGACATTCATCGCTTTCGTGATGTCCTTTTCTCAGCACATTACCGTCACTTTGCTCGCCTCGATCACGTCCTTCCTCGCTGCAGCTCTCACTCTCATCGCTTTCGCCTGCGACATCGCCCTGCTAGTTTATCTTAGGCATCAGGTTGACAAGCTCAACAACCTGGATCCCACCACCAAAGCCGGACCAGGTACTGATTTTGCTTAAGCGCCCGTTCTGATGTTGATTGATTTGTTAGGGTTCTGGCTCACGTTTGTGTCGCTCATTTTGCTTCTCCTTGCAGGGTGCACGGTGTGCTTTGGCCGTCGCAAAGCGCGCTTATCTGGCGCTTCTTCCTACCCTAGTTATCCCATGTCTTCGACCAAGAAGACATTCTGGCAGCGTTTCCGCCGCAACTAAATGCTTCGCTCGTTTTGGACATCACTATACCATTGATTCTTTTCGGCTTAGTGTAAACAGATATCCGTTGATTGTTACCCCGCTATTTATTCATTCGTCGTTGCTTTCTGGATTTGATCTTTCCAATATACTATATATTACATCGCCAAGTGCGGCTGTTTCAACAAGTCTCGCACAATCCGAAAGGAATATGAAGATAAATCAAAATGAGCACGTATTTTTTTCTCTCATATCTTCGACATATCATCAAATCATTCATCGTACTGCATCTGCAATCAACCCAAGGGAAAGTGATAGTGCCAGGAAAAATCAACAAAAGCGTGGAAATGGCAGTAAACCCAAACCAGTGCCAGATTGATGTATCATAGAGTGATCGTGTTCGTAATGCACACTAAACCGATTTCTGATGTCGCGCGACGACCTCGCTCCATCCACGCATCTCTGATACGCTTCGCCAGCAGGCAACCACACAGCCCCATCACGTGTTTGTAATTCGTCCTTCAATGCACATGCGCCTTGCAGACTAGAGCATAATCGCACCGTCATAGTTCGTGATTAAATATGCCTTATCGTTCCACCACCTTCACATCCAGGTTACTGCGCTTGATAAGATGATCGTCAGGGTGAGTTCGATCTCTGATCCACGCCCTCAATTAGTTCATCCTCACCACTGCCAAGTTTCTCCTGTACAGCAAGAATAAAACGAGTCGCCCTTCGCTGTTTCGAAACTCCTTCTTGGGAAGACTACATGACGAGGACTTGCAGGTAACCTGACTTCATACGTGTCGCGCGAGGCTTGATGGATTCCGGGTTCGGAAACAAAGGTCTGTTCGCTGGCCTTTCTTAATTTGAAGGCGGCAATGCTAAAGGCGAATGGAGGCATGCCATATGCAGTGCTAGGAGCACAGCTGATTAACGATTAGATGGTGGAGCGATGGGTAAGATGGCAGCCCGAAACGAACCTATGATTGATACGAGACATGGGTATTTCCACAGACTCCTACACCTGCGAAACACCCTTCAAACGGCCCTATGCGGGTTTTGCATATATGCTGCGAAGCCATTTCAGGTGAACATGGGGCACATGGAGTACTCGGGTGGTATGTCGGGGAGAACACATGTCGTCGTCGGTCGGGTAGCGACTTGTTTTTCCTTGCGTAGTGTGATAATAGTCTTACGTGGATCATTGCTGTTGAGAAATCCATATTTCATGGCGGCTTGGCTCGGTGACAGCGGTTAGAGAGAAAAAAAAGCGGTGGCTTCTGTCGTCGGGTACGATGGTAAATTTTCCAGCGAAAAGAGATTTTGAGAAACCCCATCGAGTAGGCTCAAATACAGCAAAAGGCAGCGTAGTAGCGGAACAAGATGGGTATATTCTGAAATTTGCAACCAAAAAAAGAAAATTTATACAAATTGATGGAAATTTCCGGTTTCGGCGACTTTCAGGACAAAAGTCCTCGCGCCCAGCTACCTACCTTCGACAGCTTCACCTTCTTGCACGGCTCGATGGTGTACTCAGTGACCTTGGTGTCCCAACGTACACACTTTCTGTCTGTTCCGTCATCATCGGTTTCGGCAAGATTCAGCTCTCCCAGCACCTTTCGTTCAGGACCCTCGATCGAGACCGCAGACGCGCTAGTTGTGTACAAGTTGTAGACAGAGTTAATCGAGAATGAAGTCCCAGTTGTCTGCTCCTTCAGAGGGGGAGGTGGAGAAAACGTACGAGGAAGCACAGACAGCTGGGAAGCCGAGCTGCCGTTTGGCGCATATAGTTCAATTGGCTCCTGAATAGGTGGCGAAGGAGTGTACTGGAAGTCTGTCTGGCTGTCAAAGGCAAGAAGCGCAGTTTGTCGTCTGGCACCGTTGGCAAAGACGTATGTGTCGCTGAACGACTCGGGATAGGAGATGAACGCTGATGCTGCTAGGGCTGTAGGCTCGGATGCTGTATAGTCAGACCACGAATTACCGGAAAATCTGTACGCGTTATTGTCACGGTCAGGTCTACTTGCAAAGACGTGAAAATGGGCGTCGAGCGGGCGTGGGTTGAGATCGGGAAGCGTTGGCAGTGACCTTGACGCGAGTCTGCCACAGAACCTTTCCGTTTCTGCCGTCTCCAGTTGTAGTTGGGCGTTGAGTGACGACAGCTGTTTTTCGAGAGCCTTCCTTCTCGCCTTGTTCTTGTCGCGAGCAGATTTGGCTTCTTGGCAGAGACTCTCAATATCGCGTAGCTGGGTCTCCAGTGTACGAGCAGTCTCAAGGACGTCGAACTCCACAGTGGCGAGACGGGTGCTAGACATGTTGAAAAGATCGTGCTGCCAGTAGGATGGTCGTGGTTGGAATCTGAGGGTGGTTGGTCGGTCGCTTCCGGCGGTAGAACTTGATTCAATACCACATCGCCATTTACCAATCATGCCAGACGTCTCGTCACTTGCGTCCGACATTATCAACAAGATACCGAACTTGCTGCATAAGCTGGATCGTTACTTAGACCAGAATGGAAGACTTAAAGTCCAATGCGATAATTTGGAGGCGGAGATAGCCCTCGTCGCCGCCCGCCTGGAGACTCAGCGACAAATCCGCGAAAGAATGAATTCAGTCAAGAAGCCTGAAGGTTCACCTGTCTTCTAGTCCGCTTATTTTTAATTTTGAACGCGTCGTTCAGTGGCCGGCACCTGTGAAAAGAACCCTGTCCAGAAGAATGAAGGTTCGCACGACTTCTAGTCTAGCGAGGCATCCCATCTCACTACGATTTCAGAGGACATCGAGCAGGCTCAGGCCGATAAGGGCAAGCATCTCCAATCCAGCTAGTTTCGAAGTAATGAGAATCATCCGCCTTCCGTCTTTACAGAAAACGATGCTCTCGCGATGGGAAGGACGCCCAAAGCAAGCGCCGATAAAAAGGGAAAAGAGGTAAGCGTAATTGTGTGGCCTCCACTCTATGCATCGTTTCATATTTAGAACCAGTGGGACACATGCTAGCCTTCGCGATGGACAACCAAGGACGGGCATCTCGGGCGAAGAAGCCATGGTGCTACTCAGGTTCTAGAAAACTTGTATTCAAGGTCGCCAGCGTTACGATGATGCATTGAGTTTCCATCCGGTCCCGTGAAATGGAGAACATGCTGTCTACCCTGTGGCCCTCTGCATACCTCCTCGGATGTTGAATACTGGTTCTGTGGTGCCCGATTACCACGCATACAACCATTAAAATGTCAATACTAACTGCCATTCCCGACTCCGGAGTGGAGTATTAGGTGTGGCGCCCATTTTTTCTCATACATTATAGTGTCTGTGACATCATGCACGCCAGAATGCAGGAAATTTTTGTCGATCCCAAACGTACAGGTAGAACCGGCTTTGCTGCTGGCATCCGGCCCGGCAAAAATCGGGATACTGACAATACAGCGCGACAGTTTTGTCCGGTTTCAACAGTACTTCGCTGTTGTGAATGGGCTCGTGTGACTCCCGTTCCCCTTTTCTTTGAAACCAAGATACCTGTCCATTTTGACGGTATCCTGCAGCTATTGAGACTCCAATTAACCACCGAAGAACGTACCTCAAGTTAGGCTGCCAAGTCTGACTATTTGGCTACGCGGTACAGATGTTCCGCGACTGAACTGTTCCCTCGGCTGGCCTCTTATACTTGACCTGTGCGGGTTTCACATTCTTTCCGAAGAACCATACAGCCGTTAAACTTCTGCACTACAGAATTATCCGTGTCAAAGAAACAACTGTATCGATCCACAAAGTGATGAAACAGTGGCCGATTTTCGTCTTGTGGCCTGAAGGAGGTTTTTTTTTTTTGTGTTCGCCCCCAAACGATAACATTGGTGTTGGCTGACTCTCAGTAATCGCCCGACGCTTCTTTCACCAACCTTGCATCAATCTTCTTGGTCTTTAAGGTCAGGAACAACCGATCAATACGACGGATAGTCGCTCTATGCTCCTCTTGATGCGTCATCAACGCTGACCGCACCGGGCAAAAGGGACGACATGATTGCTCTTAGGCTCTAAAAGTTCTCAGCCAGTCCATGAACAGGCTTTCTATCAGCGTCCTCGTGCAGTGTGGATCGACCCACCAGGCGTATCCGTCGACCTAATTACTACTTACATCTCTCAAAGGAGCCTCCGATCTTCACGCCGGCATGTCTCCGCCAGATTTTCAGACCTCGTATGGCTTCGAATTCTTCCTGTCGGGCAACTCAAAAGCCAGATTGACTCCTGAGACGCAGTTTCGATGGGAGCGGTAGCGATTCGTCGCTCGCAATGAAGTTTTCGCCTTGACCTTCTTCGGTCAATTTTTTTTCTTTCGCTGCGGACATTGTAAATCGGATTTTGTGCACAGTCCGTGGAGTATCGTGTTGACCGTGTTCAGGCTTTAAAAACAAGGCTACGGTGTTGTTCAGTTATCCTTATCCTTCATTTTCCTTTGGACTGATATGCCTTTTTCTCTTCCTGTGCCTTTCGTATTACTTGCACTCTGCGTCTTCTTTGTGTACTGGTATGCTTCTGCTCGCAGACCACGACGTCCAGATGGACCGCCACCCACTTGGTTCATCGGTAATGTTTTGCAGGTCCCTGCCAAACATCCGGAGTACAAATTTACCGAGTGGGCATACACTTACGGTAGGGATCATCTTCCAAGAGTATTGCAGAGCTCTGACCAAGTCTACAGGCGATATCGTTCATATAAAATTGTTCGGTCAATCCATGATCATTCTGAACAGCTTTGAAACTGCCAACGATTTGTTGGAGCAGCGCGGGGCAATGTATTCTGATCGCCCACGTTTTGTCCTGTTATCCGAAATGTTTGATTACAATCTTCGTCCTAGCCAAGTTGCTTACTTTCTTTGTCAGGATGGGATGGCAAAACGCGTCGACGCACGTCAGATAGTACGTGCTGAGCTTGTTTGCTGGACACTCCAATCTAACGTTACTAGTGGGGCTCGATTCCGAAAACACAGGCGCTTCATGCATCAAACGTTCAATTCACAAGCCGTCGCGGACCTTCAATCTATACAGACCAATGAGACCTTAACCTTGATGGAAGGGCTGACTGTAACTCCTGAGTTATTCATTGACCATATCAGACGGTGGGTCCTATTACCATGGGGCCTGGCGTTGCCTACCTGCTTCACTCAAGATACACCGGAGCCACCATCCTCAAAGTCGCTTACGGAACAGACGTCAAGTCAAATGACGACCTCTATATCAAGCTAGGTTAATATTTCATTGTTTGTTTACTCTGGAGATAAGTGTCCTAAGGAATGTATTCGCAGCCGAAAGAGCAGCCACTATGACTGTACAGTCGGGCACACCGGCAGCTACGCTCGTTGATTATTTCCCGGTAATGAGGTGCGTATCGCTTGTTTGACTTTCCGCTGACATCGTAGGATCTGACTATATTTCAGATACATTCCCACATGGGCTCCATTCTCCCGTTTCAAACGCGATGCGATGAAAGTGAAAGCTGCCGTTGACCAGATGATGTCGCTTCCCTATGAACGGGTCAAGGAAGAGATGGTATTACTTGTTCATGATCGGGGGCCTCTGACTCTTCTCTGACGGACTTTGATAGATGCTGGGCACGGCATCGTCGTCATTGACCTCGAGGCTGATAAAGGCTCATCTTAGCACAGGAAGTATCTCGCACGAGGACGAGGAAGACATCAAAGGCGTAGCGGGGACATTGTACGCTGCTGCGGAAGATACCGTAAACTCTCCGTTGAAAACGCTAAATAGCTCAATTACTGATCGTGTGGTATCCAGTCTGCGTGTGTGATCACCTCATTCGTCCTGGCCATGGTCCTATTTCCGGCAGTATTTGTCAAGGCACAGAATGAAATGGATGATGTCGTAGGTAGGGCACGATTGCCGGGCCTGAATGACAGAGAAGCACTGCCGTATCTCGATGCTGTCATCAAAGAGGTGTACAGGTTCGTGCGTCATCATGGCAGTGAACATTAAAAGAGGCTCATAGATTGCAGATGGAATCCTCCGGTGCCTTTGGGTCTACCCCATCGAGTGATGGAAGATGACATTTACAGGGACCGTTTCATTCCCAAGGGAAGCACCGTTTTAGCAAATGTTTAGTAGGTCATTTGGATCACATCGATATCGTCAGCAATGTTTATGCTGTACACAGTGCGATCCTGAAGAATTGCCCCAATCCGGATACCTTCCTTCCTGAGCGGTTTGAGGATCCCAAGGTCCTCAATCCACGGGACGTAATATTTGGATTTGGGAGAAGGTCAGCGGTGGTATTTCAGATGCCCTCTGTTCTTCAGGCTGACTGTCATGGCAGGAAGTGCCCTGGAAGGTATTTCGCTGATGCAGGAGTGTGGCTGGCGCTTTCCATGATCATCTCAAGGTTTGATATATCAAAGGCCAAGGATTCTGAAGGGAATGTGATTGTACCCGTTGCCGAATTCGAGTCGGCTTTTGTCCGGTGCGTTGTCGTCGCTGTTTCCGGTTGTCTATGTCATATCATATGTCTTTTTCAGACACCCAAAGAAATTCGAGTGTTGTATCCGACCCCGAATGTGAATAGCTTCGGTCCCGACGAGAGCGCTAATTCTGTTACCCAAGGCTGTCGATATTATTGTTTCATATTGTATGGATAATTAGGTAAAACTAGCTTAGTTTGGTGCTCGCCGCTCTGTGGAAAAGTTCGGACTAGTTGAAAATGACAAGTCCATGCGGTGTTCAATGGCCGTCCGAGCATCTTTATGTACTTTTGTATCGTTATTTACCTTGGTCACTGCACCACCAGCTGAAAGCGCCACGCTTGAGCTTTCAAACTCCGTAATGTCCGCTACCGCCGACCGGCGGCAGGGGCTGCTCTTCTGGGTTCCTTATCCACCATCATGCTGACTTGGCATTTCCCTGCCTATCAAGCAGTGCGTTTCTGAGGTAACTCTACAGAACAGAACGTACTCCACCGAATCCATTCCTATCCTTTCGCTCCCAGTTTAAGCTGGATTTGTGGAGTGCGATCGCTATCTCGTTTCCTGGGGACGATTGTTTGCCGGAGAATCTTCGAGATGATGGACTACGATAGGGATTCTGGAGCATTTGTCCAAACCTACTGACCAACATTTCATCTTCAAGAAACAAAACAATCATCCAGAATATGGGCGTCTTCCATCTCGGTCCCTGACAGAGGAACCCAATTGGAGCTACCGTCGAACGCACCCGGGTCGCGCTCTCATTTACATGTAAATACTCCATCGACGCGCTACGTGCCTCCGGCCAAAGTATATATGCGCCCGGAGGCTCTTGGTTACTGCCCCTCGGCCCAGGCTTAGCTGAATGTGATTATTTACTAGCCGCTGGAGACAAAAGGGTCCACATTTTTACTCTCAGGAAACTTCAGCAGGCACGTCTCATGATCAAATCCTTCTATCATTGATTTCCACCATCACACCCTGGCTCGGGTGCCTACTGGTCCGTGGATTGGAAGGCCCGGATGAACACTATCTGCTTTACAATGTCCACGAAAGTCGATAATTGAATTGTTCCACGCTTCCACCCGATGTCTTCCATCAGAATTTCGAGAAGACTATCCGATCGCAAATGCTTCCTGTCAAGTACAGTTGGACCGCTTTTCGATAGAGCTTGCGCGTTATGTCGCCTGGGTGTATGTTCCGTTCGGGCACTTCGAAACTGCAGTGGCTTCCTTTTATCGCGTATTTCATGTGGATGCGTCTTATTTCTATTTCTACCCTGTTCCGGAATTCTCATACATCGCAATGCATCCGCTACGGTGATCGATCCGCATTCAGCCATATTTTCCAAGTTTAAAAGCGAGGCCGAGAAGATGGAATGTATTCTTCGTTCACTCCCAACTGCCATGTTTTCTTCACAGACATCGTTTGTGGTACTACCTCTTCTCGTCATTTTAGTTGTCGTTGCGTATGCACGATTTTCGCGCGCCCGTAAACTCTCACTACCAGACGGGCCGAAATCAACCTGGTTTATCGGTAACGTCCTGCAGATCCAGTCCAGTCATCCAGAGGAGACGTTCACAGAGTGGGGAGCCGTCTACGGTTAGTGATTCTTTCATCGTTGGGAATGTCCTGGCTCATGTTGTCTTCAGGTGACCTTGTCCATTTCAAGGTGTTCAACCAGTCCACAATCCTCCTCAGCAGCATCCAAGCCGCTCAAGAATTACTTGAGCGAAGGAGTGCTATATATTCTGATCGTCCACGTTTCGTGCTACTTGCAGAAATGTAATCTATGTTCCTCGCTTCAACCGTCGACTCTGTATAACCTTTCTTCCCGTATAGGATGGGATGGAACCATTCGACCACACATATTAGATAGTAAGCTTTAACATATTGTTTAGGTTGCGTCTGCTGAATGGGGATTTGGTAGTGGACCCCGTTTCCGCAAACACAGACGTTTCATTCACCAAACGTTTAACCATCGGGCCGCTAAGGATCTTGAACCCATACAGAATCAGTCAGCGGAGACGCTGCTGAAGGGTCTGGCTGAAAGTCCTGAAGTATTTTTGGATCATATCAGAGGGTCAGTTCTTCCCATCACAGATGATGATCTCGCCTGAATGAATATCATCAACAGATATGCCGCGGCTAGTATTCTTAAAATCGCGTATGGTGCCGATGTGAAATCAAATGATGATCCTACTATCAGGCTAAGTCAGTCATGGTCATTTCCTTCGTCGCTTGAGTTGACGTCTTCTAGCTGAGAAGGCCTTGAAAATGACGATACAATCCGGGTCGCCGGCTGCTACGTTGGTTGATTACTTCCCGTTGATGAGGTTGGTGGCGCGTCTAGTAATCCAATTTCTAGTGTTGATACCCTACTTAGGTATATACCCACATGGGCTCCCTTCTCGGCATTCAAACGTGATGCGTTGGAAGTTAAAGCCGCAGTAGAACAGATGATGACTATTCCTTACGAACAGGTCAAAGAAGAAATAGTAATGAATTCATTTAGTACCCCATCTTTCATTTCATCACTGACTATTTGTTAAGGACATGGGAACTGCGCCGCCCTCGCTCACCTCGAGGTTGATTAAAGACCGCCTCGTCATGGGTACCATTTCAGACGAAGACGTTGAAGATATCAAAGGTGTGGCTGGAACTTTATATTCTGCGGCAGAAGATACCGTAAGCTTCTCTCAGGGTTCGCGGGTGAGGACGAGGTGCTAAAACTTTTCTGGTAGACTGTTTGTGTACTCACTTCTTTCATCTTGGCAATGGTCCTCTATCCGAATACGTTCGCCAAAGCACAAGAAGAGATGGACATCGTTGTGGGGCGCGGGCGCCTACCGGATTTATCGGATAGGGAGTCCCTGCCATATCTTGAATCCGTCATCAAGGAAGTCTACAGGTCAGTATAATTTCTACCGAGGTTTTGGGTCAACAAAGCTAAGGGCTTATCGATGAAGGTGGAACCCTCCTGTACCCTTGGGTTTGCCTCATCGAGTGATGGAGGATGATATTTTCAGGGATCGCTTCATCCCTAAAGGCAGCACTATTCTCGCGAATATCTAGTATGTTCTTGTTTTGGCTTTACTGAGTATTTTCAGTAATGCCACGATTATAGCGCAATGATGAAAAATTGCTCTAGCCCTGACGTGTTCCGTCCTGAGCGATACGCAGAAGAGCTGGAAGACTTCGACCCTCGCGATGTGGCGTTCGGTTTTGGTAGACGGTAAGGTTCAAAACAAATTGGTGTTCGTAATCTTGACACTGAAAATTTTTTCTCAGGAAATGTCCCGGTAGGCATTACGCGGACACGGGCATTTGGATAGCGGTTTCGATGATTGTCGCCTCGTTCGATATAGCGAAAGCCAAGGACTCGGACGGGAATACCATCAATGTGGTCCCGGCATTCGAATCTTCCTTCGTGAGGTATGTGAAGGGCAACTCGTTACGGCTCGACATTGGCCTGATTGATTCGTAGGCATCCTAAAGCATTTAAATGCTCTATCGCACCGAGAAAGCTATGATTCTGAATGCTTACACTTATACTTATGGGTTTTTGGGTTGTATTTCGGACATGGTTATGGACTCGACTCGCATTGTAATTATATTTAGCAAGGTGTACGAGTGTTCATATGATGTACTACATGTGTATAAATCGGTTGTACTTTCGAGGTGCCAGTTGTGGCCGGTGCAAATTGAGACTCCGCCTGCTGTTTAATAGGTTACGGCACTCGGCAATTAAGCGGAGTTTGTAATCTCAATTGATCTTCACTCCTTACCACTTCACGGGAGACTTCTTCCCTTATGGCGATTCATTTTAGAGGATATTTAGGTCTCGCCGAATCTCTTCCGGTGTCTAGACGTTTGCATCCTATTGATATCCTATTTCCGGGACCGAGGGAAATGAAAATGTACCGACGAGCAACTTCGAATTTGTGAGTGTACTATTATCCAAAGAACCAGTTCGGTAGCAGCATGTGGCACAAGGACGGCCGGCACCCAAATATTTCCTGTTTCGTTTGACAAGGGGCTCATGAAATTTTCGTTACAAGCCTCGTTTGCGACCATCATTCCTGGTTTCTTCTACGTACTCGTACAAGTGAACAAAGTGCCACTGGTAACCGTTGCTGAGTGCTGATCTCCGGGTGGGGAAAGTATCTCCGGACTAGATACAGAGTCCCCATTATTTCCAACCATCCTCAAGCGTTGTTCTTGCTTACTGAAAGGCAAAGGGCGAACCAGGCGAGCGGGTCCAATATCTTCAAATCAGCGAGTGTTGCAACCTTACGGCGGATGGGGCCCTATGTCTCAAACATAGAAACATAGGATCCTAGTGCTTTTATTTTTCCTTTGCGCCGTCTCTTGATGTCAATATCAAGGAGGCTAAAGAATTATCAACGACTGTAGGTAAGTGCATAGGTGTTGACCGACAATGATCTCAAGATATGTCGATAGGCGAGTTGTACAGCCGTTCTTACACATCTAATCTAGGTCCGCGTACCCGAGAATAAATCTAGTTCATTCAAAAGTGCCACGCTCCATGAAAAAGACGAGAACCAGTGCAATGTGCAGGTTCCCTTCCCCGGCGAGCGGCCTCAATGTTTGCTGTCAGGTTTTTGAAGCGACAGCTTGGGCGCTTTCCTCTACCTCCGAAAGGGACAAAGGATAAAGCCTATGTCATTCTTCTGCACCGAGTAAAGGACTCGGCATTTTCACAGCGCGATGGGTGACCTCATCGTTGACGAGAACTCTTTGATGGTCGTGTCTTTGCTTCTGTGGAGCTATCAACGGCTACTTCACTAGGAAGCATGATGTAGGTGGTGGTGGACCAAGCTATTCCGGATCACTCCGAAAGATCATGCGCCCTGTCCTTGAGCGCATGTACGAGGAGAATCAGTAGGAGTTTACAGGGCTTCATAGTACCTACATGTACGAAAGAAGCGGTCCAACCTTGAGCGTGATTCGGACGAACGGCTATGGCCTCGGTGATGAAGTGAAACACGAAACTAGTAGGTCGCCAAAACTGCTGCTGACGATAGTTACTGATACATTTTACGAACGGCAGAAAATATAGAATTAGCTTCCAAGTTAGGCACGGTTAAAAGTAGACCGCCTATGATCTTTCTACATATACGGCCCCACTAAGTTAACGCGGAGGCATGGGTCGGCCGGCCTATACTTCCCGTTACTACGAGTGTAACAGGGCTCCCCCAGAATGCTGTCCGCGTTTCGTCCTCTGGTTATCATTTTCTTTATTCTAGATCAGTCGCGCCTATGGATATCTTAGTCCTGAAGTTGAAGAAATCAATTCTAGATTGACCTTATTGATGAAATTCTCATCTAAATTGACGGATTGTGGAAGTTGCCTCATAGGTCCTTTTCTGTGGGCTCAATTCTGATCCAGGTGCCTTACAGTCTCCACTCCTACTTCTCACCAGCACAACATGAACAACGGTAACGACGATAATTGTTGCCGGGCGCAGAATTCTTTGGACAGGAAGGTTTCTCATGGGCTATGTAAGAGCAAGTTTGGCATTCGGTTAGGCGGATGACTTGAAAGGCTCCAAAAATGTTGAACGCAACGAATTGTGCATATATTGCCGTGTAACTGCCACAATACAGTGAGTATTGGTCTATATCGTCCTTGTGCTTCTACAGAACTACTGCGGATCTAGAGACCTCTGCGTTCTTTTTGGTATCTCAGCGCTCTTGGCAACAAAGATCAGTCCAGTACTCACTATGCTTCCCACTTACTTTTGCATATCAACAGGCTGAAATACACCACGCAGGCTCGTCCAACCTCATTTGCTAAGCACGAGGAAACACACACTGACGTACTCATATTCCGGATTGAGCAACATCTTTTTAAGTTGCATGTTTTTCAATTCTCAATGAATTTTCTCTTAGCGCAGAGCTCTGGTTGCGAAAGGGTTTATCTACTGTCATGCCGTGTCCCTTTTGGTCTCGTAAAGTCAATCGTTAGTTCTCATCATTGTATTCATAGCAGTTTTGCGCATATGAAAATTTCTTGGACAAATTCATGAAGGAAAGGAAGAGATACCTAGATGAATCCAGCGATCCCTTTTCGAACCGATAGATACTTCATTCAAAACCAACGAGACGGACGTCACGGTGTTCCCTGTGCGACTCGTTGTGCATTGATGGTATGCCGGAATGAAGTTTGAGTCGTTCATCTGCCAGTGGCTGCGGAGGGTACAGGTAATAATTTGTCTGAGTGAATGATAGTGAAAATGATGTGAAGGTTACCGGTTGTCCGGTCGTTCGTTCGCCTGTGACCTGTAGTACTTTCTTTAGGTATGTAATGACAGTTTTGTACAGGCAAGACGACGTCTCGTTTTTGCAGATAATTTTCGTCCAGTAATGGTCGAGATGCTTGTGAGGGCTGTATGATCATAGCGTGCATTCAAGTCTGTACCAAACCATGGCGATTGATGTTGAGGATGTAGTTTCACAGCCACAAGTTCGACGGCTATGCCGTTTTTTTGTTTTACTTCATTTTCATTTGGTACCGATCATTACCACCTCTTGACTTTGTGCCACGATGGCCTGCGTATTTGTCCTCGAATCTACGTTCGTTCAAGCCATCCCAGTCACGCATTTATCCCCAACAATTAAGGCATGCGACCTTTGATCTCTTACCCTTTGCGAGCCGTTGTACACACCTCTCATCCCTCCTGCCCTTCTCTTCGATTCCGAGTCCTTTGACTCGGTCTTTAGTGTGCAAAAGTCCCTTTTGAAATTTACCTAAAATAATAGATTGATAACCGGATGTTTTCGGAATAGATAACAGCTGATAACGACCAATGCCGACATGCCATATGCCTTATATAGAATATAATTTGTATATATTTCCTTTTTAAATGTGTCTGGCGATTTTCTCCGAATTGCCGAGATGCCGAACTCACTAGGGCAAGACTTATTTCAAATATATTTCCTTTTTCTGGTTTAAAAAAGACGGTAATTGCCGTAGAATTCGATTTACATTTGCCGATATGCCGAACTCATTGGGGCACAACCTATTTCAAAATAATTTCCTTTTCTTGCTTTAAAAACTATGGTAATTGCCGTGGAATTCACATGTTTGGCCGGGATGCCGAGTTCACTGGGCATGTTTTATTTCAAAAATATTTCCTTTTTTGTTTTAAAAGCCGCGGTAATTGCTGTGGAATCAGTTTCTGCGATGTACTCATTTGTGGCCATGAATACTCATTTATGTCCAACCATACTCATTCAGGCACTTGAATACTATGTAAGCCAGTATTCCTGTGCATACACTCCAGTGTATGTGTCGACGATTTAAGGCAAGAGTTGCAGGCTCCCATTACTTCCTGTGGGTAGGTTTCAGTGCCCATTGCATTCTTTTGTTATCTTATCATATCTTACAGCACAATCAAATAGATGCATACAGTGTAGAGAGTTTGATGCCAGGTTTGGCACTACCCTCTACAGCTTTATCTACTTCGTGATCCCTCAGTGTATACTGACCCGGATAATTTTGATCCTAGCCGGTTTATCAGCAGAAATGAGCTGGACCCACGACAGTACTGAATTGCCAGTTTCATTTGAAGTTGCTTACAAAAGGGCTTATTTCGAGCAGTTCAAGGACTCGGATCTGCCGCGTCCCGGCGGCCCACTCCTACTGGTACGAGACGGATACCAAAACGAGATATCCTTAAAGATGCCTGATATACAATGCACTTCTCCAACGCCAACACTGGGATACGATCTGCTCGGATTAGTCTGGCCGCGACTTTCCGGTCTTGAGTCCCTTAGGAGATTGATTTTGTGAGTTTGATTCGACGGCTTACTATAAATTCTATACGCATAACAGAAATTCGGCTGTAACAGTGTTGGTATCCTTCTTTGCGAGTCGCTGCGGTGATGAGAACATAAAACCAGTGCATACTATTACAATTGACCAATCAGTTCAAGCATAGGGATATTCCCCAATGCGTCTATGAAACCACTACAGTGAGTATATAAGATTGCTAAGTATCTGTTGGAGCATGATCCCATCTTGACCGGATGGAAACAGAATCCAAAGTGAACACCCTTGTCGTCGCTTTCGACACGTTGCAGGTGTTGGGACTTGTCCTTTTACTGGCTTTACTTGCCCCCTCCCTGTTTTCGCGGAACGTCAAAAGGTCCATGACGTGGTTCGGAATGGTTGTCTCTGGAATTATCTATTGCGCTTCTCGCTTAGTCTTGATGTTCATCGGAAGGCAGAGTGGTCCGGCACCGTCTGCAGGAGTGTGTCTCTTTCAGGCTTGTCTAGTCCATTCAACTCCCGCCTTGTGAGTGTATGACTTCTTTTGCCTAAGGTAACTCATGCTGAACGGTAATGACGAAAGATGCTTGTTTAGTGCGTTCAGTTTTGTTATAGAGGTCAGTAAATCGCATGACCTCTGCTATCCTCTTCATCAAAGCCTAGTTGTTGGTACATTTGTTTCGAACGTCTAGCGGGAAAACTCCGTCTCGGGTGACTCAAATTTCTGTAAGCTTTGGCTTGGTTTCAATTTAATCGGTGCTTACCAGGTTTGATCAGCTTCTTGTGTCATCGTCATTATTGTCCCTCTGCGTTGCTTTGCATGTTCTTGTTGTATCATTCCTTCACAAATCCTCCTGGGCCTCAAAAATCCAGGAGATGTTCAACGTAACGAACCGGGCTTATATTGCCGTGTAATTTCAGCAATGCCGTGAGTATTGGCCTGTGTCATTCTTGTGCTTTTACAAACTATTGTGGATCTAGAATACTTGTCGACTGCGTTCTTAGTATCGTAATGTCTTTGACAACGATGATCGCTGAAGGTAGTTCCAATACTCGCTGCGTGGTTGGTGTCCGCTTACTTTAATATGTAGTATTCATTGTAGTTGCCATACGGAAGTCCATGAAGAAATTTGGATCTGAAACAATTTCCCTTCCAACACATTTTCTTATCCGCTTGTTTTTATTCTCTGCGTGTACATGCCTTGTAATTTGGTGAGTTTTTCAACAATAGCTCTCTCTCCAGAAGTAACGCTTGTATCATAAGTCTAAATGTCTACTCCCTTATGAACCTTCCCGGAAGCAGTGCCCTGCCTGCTTGGTATATCCTTTCTGGCAGTACAAGTACGTCCTATTAAACAATAGAATGCCATAAAATATGACTTTATATGTAGTTGTAATCTGTGTGGTGGTGATTTTTGGCACCCAGAAGGCACGTCACGTTTCGTTTTCGTTCTCTGCCAATTCCCTCAACATTTACGCAACAGGATATCTTACGCTTTTACTTTTGACATAAACAAGTTCTCAATGTTGGGTATCGATGGCAAGGGACAATACAGCAAGAAAGTAATACGAGCAAGTGTCCCGTCCGAACTGGGGAGGCACCTTTTTGTACTCACCTTGCCTTCGCAGCTGTGGAAGGAGATGAATCCCATATGCACTGGCGGGTCGACCTTTCCGCTTGTGACTACAGTCAGTAGGAAATGTGCCTCGACCCTATCTATAATTTCTTTTTTCTTTGTTCCGATCTTTTCTGAATTTTGTCACATACAGACATTTTTCTCGTCCGGATATGAACCTCGGCTTTTCTCACCATCGAGTGAACGCTGAGTGATAATTACTTCATACTCTTACAACAGCGATGAAGATTGTTAGCACTTTGTTTCCCGTCACTATGATTTTATATGCCATGCCGTTGTCATTTTCGGACTGCAGACTCAAGTTTCTATCCTGAGAGTGATTTCGCGACTTTAACTGATTCTGAATTATTACACGTCGAGGATTGATACACATCCAACTTGCTAATAGTTGTATCTGCTTCAACAAGGTCAGTATTTGTTTCTACCAACATCCCGGAGAACCTGTGGTACCTCCTCAACCTCGACTTTCTTTGCTGGTAAATCAGATACAGAGCATGGATGATACCCCCGATCCAGAAGAACAGTGTAAGGACGACATTAATGAGGATTTCCGCAATCGAGCGCTTCATGATGATTACCGCAATTGGTGGGATAAGGATGGCTACCTACAGAGAATTTCAATTTGGTAAAGTGATCACTTCCCCGGAGTTACGCACGATGATGAGAAGGATCTCTTCGTTTGTAAAGGAACCCATGCTTCGCCCTTGAGAGGTTTTCTGTTCAGTAGTGATGGTTGCGGTGAGACAGGTATGTCGTCATATGATTATGTCTATGAGACAACAATATTCGAAACTTGGTTATTGCCGGTTTCATGTTTGAAGCCTACGAACAAGAAATTTGATTGTCGCAGAGTATATCGCAGCTGGTTCGCAGTGCAGAGGAACCTATCATTCCCTATCCTAGTTTAATGAAGGGACTTTGTGCTGACTTGATGACCGGCCATCCGTACTTAGCTATAAATCTGGAAATTCATGTGAAAAAATAGCAACGACTCAAAGACAAGCTGATTTCTTCTGAGGGCGTGCGTAAGTTAGATCCTTCTTAGTTGGCTGGGAAACAGGTTAAATAATACCGTTTTTGACTTGAGGACGAAAGATCTAAGTGGAAAGTTGACAGAGATTTCAAGCCGATATTCACGCAGACTTCGCTCAGTCGTGTTAGTTTTCAAGCCTGGAACTTACTGCTGCGCCATGGTTGGATTTTGAGTCATTGACGAACATTCTCTGTTGCTATCGTACGTTCTTATAGATGAACGACGGATTCGACAATCAAAAGAAGCTCGAATGCGACTACCGCATGCTTTGGAAGAAACTCAGCTTTGTTCAGAACACGATAAGTAAATGGACCGACATTTATATCATATACCTGAAATCAGGAGCCCTATCCCCCATTCTCTTCAACTCTTCACGGGAGTACCTCATTCCGTTCTGCATCTCCTTCTCCCGGTTCGCGTTAATCCATTTATAACTGATCACCGCTATCGGAACACACACGATTCCTATACCCACAAACATCAACTCCAGAGCATCTACACAAGAATTTCATTAGTTTGCAGTCAGTCCAGCCAAGTCAGGGAAATTCAATACTCACGTCCTAAAATAAATCTCGGCGAATCTTGGGTCCTATATATATTCGACGCAATGGCGCCTGCAAAATTACCGATACCAATCTGGGTAGCCATACCCACGCCGCGCTTATACTGGCCTGCGAGATTATTCCCAAGCCTAAATTCAGCGTGAGCAAAGAGAGTTCTACGGCTATATATATCACTTACCAAGCTACAACTCCTGGGAACGAAGCATAACTTCCAGCAACACAAAAGAACGTGCCGAAATACTTCACTCCCGGAGCCGCGTCTGATACATTGATAGCAAATCCCACAAGGAGCATCCCCAGCCCGAGATAGATAAACGGAGAGCGCATTTTCAGTCTGTCAGAGTACCTGGCGAAAAGGTAGAGGACGATAGCTAGCATGATAAAATCAAAGAGGGTCCGAAAGTAGTGGGCAATGACGACCTACTAGCGAAGATATAAGGCGGTACGGTGAGAAGTTGACTGATAGCTGCCGTGTGTCCAAATCTAATATTGTGTGAGCGGAAAGCCAAGGATGTATAATTGTATACTACGTACGTGTTGATGATCGTTCTACACAGAGATATAAGCACACGATATACCTGAAGAGAGTGAAATAAGACTCACGGGAGGAACAACGTTATGCCATATACTTGCAAGCGATGTGAGCTTATAGACTTCATGTCGGGTTATCATGGAGTGCTCACAAGGGCCGATAACAGACATGTAGATCAAGATGTGAAGGAAGACCTAATTCAAGTACGTCGGAAGGCCCATCATTCCCAGACTCGGGGGACATACCTGCCAATCCGTGAGTGCCTGAATAATATGCTTCACAGAAAAATCTTCCTCTTCCCCGACGGACGAATTGTCATATTCTGTATAAGCGGTCAGTAATGATAATGACAAGAAACCGGTACCTACTCTTCTTCCAGACCACAAACGCCCGTTCTTCTGGCGTGAGGAACTTGGCTGTAGCAGGGAAATCCACTAAGACTACGAGGAGAGCATGATCACACGATTCACCGAAATAGAGAAGGGTGAAAGGCGCACTGAGGAAAGAAAGTAATCCAACGGCCACGGTAGCACCTCCTTCAATGATCTATAAAATGTATCAGTTTTTAGAGATAATGGTATGATATAAGCGTTTACGAAGATCCAAGACCAACCCAATAATCCACGGGTGCCACTCATGAAACTGATAGCAAAAGCCAGTAATCCGGAGAAGGCTCCGGCTAATGACGCGGCACCAAAGAAGTACCCGATGCGGAGTTGGAGCTGGTGGCGAGGGTACCAGAGAGTTAAACTTGTCCTACGGGTAAGCACGCTGGTGCAGAGCTTTAATATCGGACGTACTAGTATACGACACCGGGAAACAGCCCGGATTCCGCAACACCGAGACACACGCGGACGCCGACAAGCTGGGGATAACTTCAAAAGGATTTGAAAATGAGTAAGAGGTCAGATGTTCACGGTGGTTTCGTTTACTTTTTCACGAGACCCATCAACGTCCTGAGGGTGAATTAGTATTTCGAAAGATGGTTTGCAAACGGAGTACTAACATGATGATGCCCCACACGACCTGATGTCAATCATATCAATCCAGATAACGAAAGGAAGCATAGATATGTACGGACGGTAATGCCCGGGAGCCATCTTAACACGCTGTATCAGAACATCTTCGATGCAAACTATCAGCTAGGTGACGCACCGAGAGGGGCGAAACTTCTTCAAGACCAGACTACGTGACGATGAGGTCCAAAAGTTGATATCTAACAAATAAAAGTTGGGACTCACTTGGCAGGACATTCAAAAATACAGTATGGCTACGAAGAAGATAAAAAGTTGTTTCTAAAGAGCAAGATCGTACGCACGACAAAATACATTGTCTGTGGACTCGGATTCAGATTGCATGAAAGTCAAAGATAGTAGCACTCACCAGCGCTATGTTGTATTTGTTGCTATCCAAATGCAACTGTGTAGTCAGACCCTGTAGTTTGGCATTGCCTATAGGAAGTGAACAGAAATTTAAACGCTTGTCATGTCACTATGCACCGATGTTTCCTATGGAGTACGCTCATATCAAACAAGATTTCACAGTATATACCACCAACAAACCTCTATCCAAGAACGAAAAGAGATACATTAGACTCAAAATGGGCATGAGCCTCAAGTCAATCTTGCGCCACAGTTTCTTCTCTTGCTCTTCCGTCAACGCCGGAGGCGGCGGCAGGGTAGCTTCACCACCGAAATTGTCAATCAGTTGAACCGCGCCATCCTTGGCGTTTTCGACAAGTTCGCATTTCTCTCTACCCTTTTCCAGAGAGGTCTTGGTAGGCGACGAGGACGAATCTTTCTCCGAGGACATCGGTAGGGATAGATAAAGTGGGAGGCTTGGCTATGATGATATTACAATTGTCTATTATACCATCAGTACGTAGCATGAACTGAAAGGATCTAACACGTTATCACCTGAGCTGTTTTTCCCCACACACATGACAATTCGTGGGGTGGTGCCAATAAGCGGGGCCGGAGACTTTCGGGCTTCCTGCGCAGTGAGAGTATAGAGACATGTAAAGTTCATTCGCGTGAAAACATTGGAAATATCACAAGGACATTGCAGATACCGCTCGTCGTGAAAATAAGCAGACAATTCAGCATGCGCTGGCCCAATCGGTTATCGCTGCCGATCCGACGCTTCCGAGATATGATGATAAATGTTGATATTGCTGAACCTTCTATATACCATACGTAACACCCGGTAAACCTATAGGACACATGGAGATTGTTCGAGGGCGGTGTCGTGACTCTATTCAAGTTCCATCAAACGAAGACATTGGCAAAGGGAATTGACTCGTCACTACTATGGGGTCATCAGAGATTGTGAATGCGAAGTTATGAGGAGAATAAGCACCTGTATAGGCTACTCTGGAGACCTAGCGCTGGTGTGGGAACACCGCACAACGCTTTCGTCTCCCGCTGGGATGCACCCCATTCGTCCGAAGTCAATGTGACGACAGAATCATACCCAAAGGTAGGGAATTGACCACGAAGATGCTTTGGCGCAGTGACCCGGAGGCGAAGAATGTACTAGACGAAGCCCTCAGACAGGAGTCCAAGCACAAAGAAGAGGCTAAAACTGACCTCCACGCTTGCAACACCATCAAGGCACCACGAGCTTTCTTTCCCTGCATACCCTGCTTGGATGTACCCCTGGAACAAAAGGCTTCCCTGAGATTCAGCCTTGCATTGCGCATAACCGGATGCAATCTGGCGCTCGGATAAGATAAGCTTTGGTGAACCCGTCGACGACGACCAGAGCGAGACTTTGTTCACGAGGGCGACGTGAATATTCTTCTCTGACACCTGGCTTAGAAGCGGGTGTTTGGCGGTGTCAAAGCTGACGGAAAAGGGTATTCTGTCGCCGGAAGCGAAAGTCGATGAAGGTATAGATACCTGTTGAGACGCTCTTTAGGATTGTTATGAAGTTAAATTAGAGGTGCACTCACATGCACTGCATCGTCGAAGTCTTCTACGGCACCCGCCAATTGATAATATCCTTTCTTAATATCCGATCGTGTCGTCACAGGCGTTAAGGACGTCATGCCCATTTTTAACTCTACACTTTGGATCGGGGATTGCTGGCAGGGCTCCGACTTTGGAAGGTACAGGACGGGTATGAGACGACTAGATGGGAAAGATGAGGAGAAGTGAACCAAGAGGTCTAACCGAAAACTCACGATTCGTGTGTGCAGAAACCATTCCTCTTTCGAATCATACACACTTTGATAGAGTAAGAGATGTCGCACATCGTATCGTAGCTATGGTACGAGAACGACGGCGGCATGGCTGAGGTACCTCCGTTCGAATTGATCTCGCTAGGGATAGGCAGCGAAAAGGCATAATCGTTGTTCCACTGAGCCGAGGATGCGGAAAACGGCGTATAGACAGGAACAGTGCGGGAGAGCAAGGTAGAAGATTGCTGCTCTGATGTGCGAACCTGTACCTGGAGCTACGCCAGTCAGCAGGTTTTAGGCATTTTAACTTATAGTGATGGCTTACTGCAACGGTAACCTTGGATACGCTGCTGGGATTGCCTGAGAAGCGGATGGATCCTTCGATCTTACCGTTCAGGCCATAGCATGGAAAATGTGAGTCCCACAGGCGAGGGCCAAGGTCAATTCTCATATGCTTGGTGGTGAAAACCCAGCGAGGAAGATATGAAGGAGATGCTTGATCATCGTGAAGTGTTACTTCGGAAGAAGTCGAACTTGAAGTGTACACTGAAGTGGAGTGCATTGTGTGTGTAGTGTAAGGAGTCTGCGACCAGACAAGCTGCTGGAGGTATGATCATCCTCTGGAATGCTCCTGGCATTTTATGTGCGTCGTACTGGTATTTCTCCATGGACGAGAGACCGAGGAGCGGGGAGGGATACAAGAATCTTCGAAGGGTGCAGTAGTTTGCCGAGGAGTCAGCTCGGATTGGACCCTTGGAGGCGTAAGGCGGAGAAATCGTACGGTTTGAATAAAATTGATGGCCGAGGAGGAATAGAGCCTGTATTCGTGGCCAGATTCGTAGCAACCACCACATAGAATTAAACAACAACAGCCGAGTCTCGAAAAGTGCTATCGCACAGCATGGGAAGGGCTGACTGAGTTGAGTAGCGGGAAGTCCGCTGATGATCATGATGATAGGGCGCCACAGCGGGAATGAAGACATGTCAAGATATGGCATGGATTTAGAACAGCCGTGGAGATTTACAGACCGTGGCGTTATTGTGCAATTTTTATAAGGCACAATTCCGAATGTCAGTAAGGTATCGACATAAAATAGAGCCCGCCTCATTTGAGCCAGGTATGCTTGTTCTGTAGCAGTACGGAAGCTACACGGAGACCTAGCCCGAGCTTAAGAAGGAGGAGATGAGTTCGAAACGGCTATTTAGAAAGTAACCGCCCTACCTAGGCTCAGATTGAATGTTGTATAGTAGACGTGAAAATATAGACTGGAGCGGCTTTTGAACTGGTCCAAATTTAGTCGGGGTGCCTGTCTAGGAGAACGAGTAAGCGCCGCCGATACTGTCTAGCGACAGGTGCAAGAGCGTCTAACTTAAAAAAGAGGGACATGGTGGACCTTCTGGCTAGGAAGAAAATAACGAATCGTGTAGCTGATAAACATTAAACAAGCCCAGGATACACCTAGAAACGAACTATCTGTGAGTGGAAAATTAGATCTCTGGTAGGAAGACTGACATTTTCCGCTCGTATCAATATGTCCTCGCTGGAAAACGATTCTACTTCCTAGGCTTCAGCAACATCAGCGTGTATTTATGGCCATGCTGCCGCGGATATCAAAAGCTGAAGCGATACTGAAAGGTGCATAGTGTTGATGGACCCCGACTCGGAACGCCATCCGGAGGCGCTTATAGAACGCCCATTCGTTGTTTAATTTGTTATACCTCTCAAAAAGATGCTGAGGGACGGAAAGATAGTCCAGTCCTCGGATGGGCGGGGGTAGAACATCCTGAAATCGTTGGTTCGCGAGATGAGTGTTGCTCATTCATCCAGGCAGTGGTCCCATCTCAACTGCTGATTGAGAGTAAGTTAGGCATCTGCATAAAGACTAATCACAGAAGCCAGTGCGTAGAGGCATTTACCTCGTGTGGTCAGTAAATAAAATGGAATCGAGGCCCTCGACATCGGAAGGATTCCCTAGAATAAAAATTACCCTTAGATTACAAGGTCACGAACCTCAGTTCACCAACGGATTAAATACAACGTCACCGTCATGCTAACCCGCAGTCGGGAAGTCCCTGCAATGTGGGGTGCACGATGCCAAATCACCTCAAAAAATGGAGCTTGAAATCGGTCCGACCTCCAAGCCAATCGCGTGCAATAGGAGCACTCTCTCGTCTCTTTCCAACGACTGGCGTACAGAGGTCAATCAGCCAAGCAGGATTTGCTAATTAGCATTACTCTGCAGCTTGCTAGCAGAGGGATTCGACAAGGTCCAGCGTAACCCATAGCTGATATCTATTTGTTGTTGCTTTGCTGACATTAGCACGTGAGATCATTGGATCATGTGACCTGTCTATTTGTGACGTCACTGTTTGCATCCCCGTGTTGAGGGGACGCTTGGATCCCTGACACAAGGATGCCTTACTGGACATACGTGGTAGCTACGCATTGCATGACGAAATGCAGTTGCCCCACACCACCTTGGACACGAACCATCACCACGAACTATGGCCTCCGTCACGACTGAAGACGTTCTTCTCATCATCGTAAGTACTTCCAACATGAATTATAGGTGATTTGCTGATTTGAACATCTCTAGCTTTCCATCCTTCTACCGCCAGTAGCAGTCATCTTAATGAAGCGTCCGCTGGCGGATGTTCTCATCAACATCGTCCTGACGCTCTTCTTCTGGATTGGAGGAGTAATACATGCGTTGTACTTGATGTACCAGAGACGCAAGTCGTGGTGGCGATGGTATAGTTCCAACTCGTGCTCGACCTGATAACCGCTGAATCAGGACATGCAGAAATATTGACATCCTACCTTGTTATTTGTTAAATCGATTCATTTCCCATCTGTCTCGTTTTGGGAAAATGCCAACCAAATTCATTGCAGACAACAAGACACTGTCACCATTCATGGGGCAGGATATCTTCAGATATCTTCTTTATATCCTATCAGCACCCCCGCCACGTTCTCCAGCTACGCTTGAAGAATCAATAAGAAACGTGAGAACAGCCGTGTACAGTGTACTGCTACTGTCATTGTCAGATTGAAAGTCATTACATCAACCCGACATACCAGCAACTCTAGAAGATTTGAGGAGCTATCTATGGTACCATCATTTCGCCTGTTCTCATACCGCCGCGGTATAGATCGAGCGACTGAAGGTATAAAGTCGCAAAACGGATATTCCTTTCCTGTACCAACCTCAGAACCTGCTCTTCTGCTGCTCTCGTTTAGCTCCATGTTGCGACCTTTTCTCTTTAATCTCCGTCTGCCTTTCTGCCTCTGCCTATGAATGGCGCGTGAGGGCCATTCACCAGGTATTTACCTAGCTCTAGTCCTAATGACAAATGTTGTAATAACATATGTTAGGGGGCAACATGGGATTCCTTCATGTAGTCTCGGTCTTGTCATCTCCGCTGCTTCTTCCTGATCTCCACGTCGTCTTTGCCTTGTTTGATATTCGCTCTGATCTGTTTTGTAGGTGGTATTACCTGGATTGCTCTCTTTGTCACTTTCGCCCTCCTTCGCCTCTGAGATTATTCTTCTGTCATATCAACTCTCCTCTGCCCTGCTCTCTGATCTGCCACATTGTTCTGCTTCATCTTCTTCAACGTCGTCAGCCACTCTCATAAGAATAACGGGGGATGGCTTCACCATTTGGATCTTCAACGGACTCAATAGGATTCATGGACTCCAGGAGGAATACGTAAGACTCAACACTCAAGCAATGCAAATGCACAGAACTGAATGAGGAACGTGGCTCACATCAATTACTAGGTGATCATATAGTGCTGCTGGTGTCGTTGGCCGGTACATCAAATATGATGAGTGCGATGGGCTTGAAGCATCCATAGGATGTGTCAAAGAACATTGAACAGTGAATTTCTCCTTCGCACGATGTCCGTTATTCCTTAAGACCATTTTCTTGAGGTTGCCTATACCCGGCCTTGACAGCATCTGCAGACAAATAATACGGTACTTACGGGAACCAAGACGTCCGGGTCATCAGTCCGCTACATCACATTTTAGGCTCTGGAAAAGGCGGACACGATCCAAGGGTTACAATCCGCAAAAAGTCTAAATTTAAAAAGTACTGCTCTTATGCAGACGGTATGTGCGACAGTTCACTTGAAATCTCCCCAAATATCTCCAAAGACGTCATCTTTCTTTTGAGCCGGCGCCGCAGCCGTCGTAGTCCCCGAACTGGCAAATGAACCAAAGAGATCATTCGACGTCTGACTAGTCCCGTTAGGCGGCGCAGGTGATCCCCAGACAGCAGCACTGCTAGCAAACAAAGATGGCTGTGGCTGCTGCAGGGCGGTTGCACCCCAAAGGCTTGGCTGAGCAGGAGGGGGAGCCGCTGCATTCCAACCTGAACTGACGCCCCACATTCCCGCCCCACCTGTGCCCATCATGCTTGTTGTCTGCTGAGGTTGAGGCTGTGACCAAGGAGATGCAGTTGCCGGTGTAGCAGATGTTGACGAGGAGAAGAGCGATAAGATATCCTGCTTGACGTCTTTCTTCGGTTGAGTGTCCTGTTGTGGAGGTGGAGATGATGAAGCGGGGGAGTGAAAATCGAGGGAAAAGAGGTCATCGCTCGCTTTTGGTTGTGGTGGAGGAGGTGCTGGAGCAGCAAGGGCAGCAGCAACAGGAGTAGGTGTGGTCTTCTGTTGTGACACGTAACCAGTTGATAGTAGGTGATGCGGCTGGGGTTGACGGTTGGTTACAGGAACGCGAGAGGGGCTGGCACGCGCTGTTTGGAACGTCGAGTTTGTTGATTGCTGCTGCTGCTGTGGCGGAGGCGGTGGCGCAGTGCTCGATCCATTTTCCAGTATCGATGGATCTTGTGGTGGAGGTCCTTCCATCGCCCACCGCCGTGATTCGTATTTGGATCGTATGAAAGACTCCATTTTACTGCATTGCTCAAGGTTAGGTAATTCCTCTTCACTGAAGGCCACGTACTGATCAGGGGGAATATGTCCAGCCTTGAGATGAGCTTCCCAGTAAAGATTCGCTCTATAGTTTCCCCATTTTTGGATAGACTACCCATGTCAGCAGACATAAACTTATACGACAGGCTAGCGACATACCTCCATTTGCTCTGGGGTCCATACGTCTAGATCTACTGACTTGACTCGACTGATATGGGTGCCCATGCCACGATGTATGCCCGAGCATCGTATACAGAGGAAGACGCCACTTCGATATTCCGATGAGATTTCAGTTCAATTCGACAAATATGAAACCTAATACATATTCCAGGATGCCCATCGAGGATCTACATTAACATGAATTTCGGCTTTATTGTACGATGGTAAAATGGGCACGTACCATTACGCTTGCAGTCTGCACACAGTTTGTTTTCTTGCTTCTTGACTAGCTCTCGTAGTGTTTTCGTAAAACGCTCGGTGGTCGCTTTGTCTTGTCGAGACATGATGGTGGTAAGTTATCAACGGTGCTATGTTATTTGGGCTTGTTTTCTCTGAGTGACGACGGAGGCTTCCTAAAAAGGTATTGAACACCTTGCTCTCTACGGCGGCCCGGACTTGATTTCCTTTTCTGTTCGTTTTTGTTAAAAATCCATCAGAATGTTGGTTAGTATGCAAGGACTGTTGTCCTATTAATATTAATACTCAGCTAGGACTTAGGATTGGCTCACTCGACTGCTCATTGTCTAGCACTGGTTTAGTAGTAACTTTACCTACTAGGCAAAGTTCTCCTGCTGAAGCGTGAAGCAGCAGTACATGGTATGATGCTAGGCTTTGATGCTAGACTACGTACACATATTTGACCCAAAATCCAGTGTTCCATGTCAAGCAACTCCAAAATGTACAAAAAATGGTAAATAGGAAACATTTCTCTTCTTTGGTGTAATGAGCAGAACGTATCCAACTTCCATCGTTCAAGAGCCAAGGAGAATATAAGTAATTGATCGAAGGAAATCCACGTATAAGCAGAAGAACAATAAACATCTTTATTGTAATGGAATGTAACGGGCTTTACAAACAAAAAAAGTCCCAGAAATATGTGCAAGTCCATCTTTAATATAATGTGCGATGTCAGATTTCAGATTTATAAGCTACTTAGGCACCAGAAGCTTCAGCAGATGCTAATAGATGTGTTAAATATGGCTGTTCACAAACCCCAGATAGCCGAAGAAATACGCACCAGAAGATACGGACGTAGTGGCTTCATCAATGAATGACCATGTGATATTCACTACAAGACAAGCTCAGACAAGAAGCGTGACGTAGTTCCAATCACTTACAAACCCCAGCATCGAGCGATCCTGCAAGGGCTTCGAAAGCAGCAACGGAGAGGTAAGCGTCGCTCTCACATGAGTCACCAACGGTAACCTCAATGGAAGAGGAAATATCGTCGGTCAGATAGACAGTCACCTACACACCCCATGAGTACCTCCCAAGACTTGACGAGGTTACGTAGCACTCACCGACTTGCCGCAGTTGTCAGTGTAGTCAGCGGTCACATAATCAGAGCCCAATCCAATGATGTAGTCCGTGTCATTGTAGTATACACCGCAAGCCGTGATGGTGCTGTTCTAAAAGATTATAAAACGGAGTCGTCAATTTCTCGCATCAGACAGAGGGAAAACCTTGCCTGGAATCCATAGTAAGCTTCGACGGATTCAGAACGCGCCTCAAGAGTTTGGCTCGCAAGACGGCTCTTCAAACTTGCGTGCCTCTTGAGTCCGCTATCATGTACAGAGCCGGCAAGGACTGCAGAAGCGAAAAAGAGAAGAATGACATTGCTGGAGAAACGCATGCTTGCAGAAGCTGTATTGTATCAGCCAAATAAAAGTGTACAGAATAGATACCTTACAGAGAATGTGGTTTGTGAAATGAGTGGCTTTTTTCTGAAGAGGACAGATCTGAGGCAGAGAAAATTATTGGCAAGTTCGAGAAGAACCTGAGGCTTTGTACTCCTGGAAAAGAGCTGCGGTGCCTGCGCTTTCGCAGCACATGCACAGGATATTTTTAATTTAAAAGATCTGCCATGGTGCGTAGCAGTCACCGCAGGCCTTTAGCCTGGTCGCCTTTAATGCAAATCAATCTAGACCCAAACGAAAGTGAAAAAGGTACGGATGATAAAGTATCAAAGACAGTTATACATACATTGGTGAGCTATTTATTGGGAAAACGGATGGAATTGCTCCTCTGAGAGAATGTACTATCCAATCGTATGACGGCGGTATGCGGTTTGGGCGGGTCAGGTCAGTGGAGTCCATAAAAGGGATCTTACCTAATTGCGGGACCTCTTCCTTTCCGCCGCGGCGCAACAACTTCGGCCGCCTCCATTGAACCTATTAGAACGGTGTACTGTTACTCAGCCAGCTGGTTTTCTCTGAAAATATGTTAGGACACATCAGCGCCTACACTTCCCCGACATGACCTGACGGATTCCATGTAGCATCTATCCCTACGGTTCGTACAGGTTGGACTGCCGTTTAGAATAACTGGAGGGAACTGATATGTTACAATGGTCAACAGGATCTCTGTCAACGCAAAAGCGTACTCCTCTGCTTAAGCTACATTTACCGTGATGTTTCCTTACTCAAATTCAGGCCACAATTCTCCGTGTCGACAGTGCAATGCAGCGAAGGCACAGTGTAATTTACCGGGTCCCAGTCTTCGCTTGTCTCCCTTCAAGCCCTCCAGGCTTCGACCGAATTAACATAACCTGTTGCATTCCTAGCTTTGCGTGGCTGGGGGCCCCATGATTATCAGTCAAACTAGGGTTTATGCTGACACATGGCCGTGGATATCGGGGCACGACTGCACTACATGTATGTCACTTTTTTCTACTGTCTGCATTCCACTCGTTCCTTACCATGTAGTGGTGAGTTTCGTCAAACTCCCAGTACGACTGTTTGACGAAGATTCCCTCGCGAAGTCCACCATTGCGGAGGCCGCAAAGACGCTATTAGGCATCCATGGCATCCTTAGTTCCCGATGCAGCTATCCTCCACCTCGGGACCAATACCTTTATACGAAACTTGCAGCAGCTTCAGTGACACAACCGCAGTAGTGCTTTCAAGCTTACCGTCATCTTCTGATAGAACTCTCATCGACACAGCTAATGACTACGAAGACAAACAGAGCGATATTGATTGAGAAAGTGGACGGAGCAATACGACAATTGTGACCGACTTGTCTTGCCACGAAGTACTCTACGAAAACCAAACAGGGCAAAAGGCGAACCACACTATCAGTGCGAATGTTGTTAATCACACGAAACCCCTGCTTCTTCCTCCCGCGATTCCTTTGGAAATTGTCTTATCGATTGCATCGATACACTTTACGCTTACTGGTATGACTACACGACCAATCTCAAGAGGAGCACACACATGCTCTTGATGACATGGTCGAGTAGAAGCAAGTATTTCGCTTTGAAGTACTGGACGCGTCAGCCTACAATGCCAATGCCTACGCGAGTTCACTCTTCGTATTCCAAAGGTCTCCGTCCCGTCTCGGGCCGTGATATGGAGCATGGATTCGTCCCATGTGCATTGACCTGGGTCTCGCTCAAACCTCATGGGGCTCTTTCGGATAAAGCCAGTTCGAGATTCAGGAGGGAAAAGAAGAAGCTGAGATATGGGGTATGCGTTCCTATCTTGCCTTGAAGACTCCGCCTGAGGACTATGTCCCCACATTTGGAACTTTCTTGGGTAGAACATCCACCCGCCATCGGAGAAAGTGAATGGAGGTCCTAAGATCTTAGAGAGATTATATGGCCTGTATTGTCGGGACGGGCGGCGAGAAGATGTACGCTTGCGAACTGCTACGCTTCTCCACGACGGTTCAATAGAGCACATGATGCCTCTTCTGTTACTTAACCTTGCCTTGGATCGAGACTACCAATATACAATAGGGACCTGTCGTGTAGGTGATGGTTTCTAAAAACCCAAGATATATTCCGTCCTGACAACCTTCTCGTATCAACATCGAAATCCCCCCGGGCTACGAGTGGATACGTCCGCATGAGCGACTGCCAGCATGGTCCACAAGAGCGTGTGTTACATACGCAATAGAGTCCTTTCCATAGGCCCATCAGAAAACTCGAAGGATTAGCCAAACCACCGACGTAACCAGGGGAAGAAGTTGACGTCTCGGCTCCGCTGCTACAGGCGTAAGGTAGGGCTCTCTATAGCAGTAACTATGCATGGAGTTGACACCTCAATCAGAGCATGTCAGAACGCTTTCACCTTCCTTCCGATCCTTGCGCTCATCGGCCAGACAAGTTCTTCGCCGCTTTTGTCGGTGATCAATAACTATCCCAAGGAAGGAGCCAGCATTTGTCGGAAACGAACTTCACGATGGAGTAGACCATAGCTACACACAAATACCCCTTAGTTCAATTTCGCATTTGCGTAACCTGTGAACTCGTTGCTAACTGCCCTCAGAATTGTCGCCGTCACTTACCGGCGGCTCGTGCACATCAGTATGTACCTGGGATGTTTCGATGCAGACATAGGACGACAAACTCGTGATCCAAGATTTTCCTTCAAGAGTAAGATGAGGCTCGGTGATCGTCTCTTGTTATCAACGAACATCATACATCAGACCTCGTATTCATTGCCAAGACAAACCCACGAGTCTGCCTTCCTGAGCGTATGTATTTGCTTGGAGTCTATAGGTTCCAATTGGAGAAACTCTGGAAACTTGATCCTGGTCAGATGTCTCTTCCGATGGGACGCAACCGCTTTCATATGGTGCTTTGAATGTGATGCGCAGCTCAAATTTTGATGAAGGGACCTGATTCAGGCTCACTCCGGTCACAAAGGGAAACAGTGTCTCGAGGTATCTTCTTCGCCGAGTCCGAGTTCATTGATGATTTCTTCTTGATCGATCGTATTTCCGTCGTTTACCCTGCCTGTCGCACTTTGGACCCCCTTATTCTCTAAGATTCTCCGTCACAACTAGGGGGAACATTATCACAGGCTGCCATTGATACTCTTTGACAATGCAACTTTTTGATCGTGCAGTCGCTACACTACAACTCCGAGGTTGAAGCACTGGTCTCAGGTACGGCCCGAACGACTGCGCTCGGAACTGTGCACTTACGGAGGATTTTCCACCTTACAACCAATTCTGCGACCTACCGCGCGTACCAACCTCTAGCTTTTGATTTCGCCATGCGATCACTGCAGGATGATTTTCCGCTTACCTTTTCGCCCCTCTATTTTCCCATAAGCAAAGAAACATTTACTTAACTAACGCATCTAGAGCCTTCCGGTTCCTTCCCTTTCGACCTTCTAGTGTCAAAATGGCTTCGGACAGCCCTGCTAATCCGGATAGCAAGAATGACCCAGCTAGAACTCTTGGTCCATGGGTATATAATTCTACAATGCCTTTGTCTATCTTGCGTTCTGACGTGGTGATAGCTGGTCGGATTGTGCTTAGATTTACTCCTCCAAGGCGTGCTCACCTGCCAGGCGAGTTGTTCTCTTAGTATCGGTATTATTGTAAACCTAACGTTTTGCACTAGTTTTCGAACTATTATTCATGGTATAGTGACACTGATGGCTACCGATTTACGATATCCGTTGGGGTCCTCGCTCTCATCACGACTCTCAAATCCATACAGGTCTGTCCTCCGTTTCTTGACCATTTCTTCGGCTGCTCATGTCACTTGTTGTTCTCAGTGTTTGTAAGCAGCCCCGTTCTGTTTCAAAGTCCAACGATCTTCAACGAATCTGCTAGTGTCATTGTTTGGGTGCAGCAGATAGTGTATTTTAATGATTTTGATAGTGCCGCTAACATGCGGAACAATGCGTGGTATGAGAGATGTACGTCCTCATTCCTTTCTACGCGCTGTATTCAAGCGTTTGACTTTTTGCAGGCAATACCCTACTCGTTGCGCTCATCGCACTATACGTGCAATTCTATTTTTGTTACCGACTATACGCCATATCGAAGTTGTGGTGGATAGTTGCGCCGATCTTGTTCCTTTACTTGTTTGCCCTCGGTTCTGTCGCCGCTGCTGTAGGACTGTCGTTGGATTCTTCTCTACGTGGGACTCATTCGTTTTGCAGATCCACTATATATCAAATTCTCAAGCACCAGGTGGCTTGGCGCCATGGCGTATGTAGCTGTGCGTTTCTATGGAGTCCGACTAAGTCATGATAATGTGCCTTTAGTGTCGGCGCATTATGCCATTGTGTTTGGTCCGTCTGATTTTGCGTCCCCCGTATCACTGTCTTACGACTTGTTATTTTAGCTGGTGACGTGTTGCTTGCGGGCACAACAGCATACTTCCTTCTTAAGACAAAGAAGAATGTCTTGCCGCAGTGCGTAGTCTACTGCTTACACTGCTTTCCATGCAAACGAAGGTACAGGACGGTTGGCATGATAAATGCACTCGTACGGCTTACGTTTCAAACGGCTACGCCCGCTGCTGTGTGGTATGTGCCCTCTTCTTGATCCCAATCATCTACTCAGTGCATGCCGTCACCGTGCTAATCCAACAGCGCGTTAATCAACCTAATATTTATCTATTTGAACAATCCCAACGTTAGAGGGTTCTCTAGTGTGTTTATTCAGGCTTTACCAAAATTATACGCTATCAGCATGATGTGGACACTAAACGCCAGGCGACGTATCCGGGTGGCGAATAGTTCAAGTGGTGCAGGAATTACTAGCAACGAGCCCACCCGGGTGGATTTTTCAAGATCGATAATGCGAGGGCGGGTCAATGCTAGCGAGGATATTGCGATGAGCGGGATCCAGATTGTCACACATACAGAAAGCCGGGTATATTATTCAATCCTACGATAGTCTGCATTTACTAATGACAATGTTCGAATTCTCTAGTTTGACGAGGATATAGAATCCATGCCAACTAAAACGGAGGACGATTCGCCTTCGGAAGACGACACCAAATTGACAAGGGTGTATACTAAACATTGAATCGACGGTGTATCTTTATTACATACGCTATTTTCTCATAATGAATGTAAACCACCAACGCAGGAAATTGTATTGTATCCGTAAGTACCCCGACAATTTCCCGTCTGACGTTTCTTGACGGCAGTGTATAACGTATGTGTACGATGGGCACGGTTATCAGTCAGAAGAGTGCTTATGAAGAAGAACCATTTGAATCTTGAACCAGCAAATAGAATTGGCGTAGTAAGCTTTCAAGAGCAGGATGACTGACTCGGATCAGCCCGAGCGTTCAAGTCATGTGATAGGAATGTTGGCTCAATATGGTAAATGCATTATTTACCGTTTCGACAATTATTTGATTTGTAAATTGGTCCTCGACTCGGGCCCGGCGTCGGTTCGCCCAGGCCTCACAAATTTCACTCTCGACGGCGACGACGACGATACTCATAGACAATTGCACGGTCTTCAAGCTGTTTTGCACAGCGAGCTCGACTGGCTCAAGATAGCATCACATCAGAGCAATGGCGACTTTAAAGAACTCTCAAGGTGGTATGCAGTATCGACAACGAGTGCAGCCTGTGATGGTCCGTTATTTCTTGTCCTTCGCACTCGCCTTGCTAATGAGGAGGCCTCATTCTTTGCGATTCAGACGAGTTACCCGACACCGTCGTCATCGAACTCGACGATCACACCAACACTGTCGTCCTCGATCTCAGCTTCCCACTCCTCACCTCCCCAACCAAAAACGCCACCTCAGCGTACAGGACGTTCAAGATCGCGTTATCCGGATCTCGGTCGCGTACCGCTCCATCGACGTGGTACGTCCCAGACGTACGAGCGGCTGGAAGATCTCCTGCGTGAAGCGGGATACAAGGAAACACGTGTATTCACACCGGAAGCAGAGCGTGTCGAGCACGGTGAGCGGAACCGTCGGGATGGAAGTCCCCAACGGTCAAGTCTACGCGGTGTAGTCGGGTTTTTTGCTGGCCTGATACCTGGTGGTGCCAACTTGACGCCGTCCAGCCAAGACACGACAAGCGTGCCACCACGACCCACCGTTGGGAGGCGCCGAACTTATTCACCACCTTCTTCACCCATTCCTTACCGAGTAGCCCAGAAACAGCGTCAGCGGTCCCCGTCTACAGGGAGCACTTCATCCATGGATTGTGCTGGGCCTACCCCCAAACCTAGCTACCAATCTCACAGGCAGACTTCACGGAATACCGAATATACACAGCAATCATCTTCAAGGTTATATAGCTTTAACAATAATCCTTCTTACACTTCGTTGCATTCTCAACGACTACCACATTCACCCGCCTTGTCAAGGCGTGGTCCTAACACTCCTTCACATCTACCGTCATACACTCCTTCAAAACGTCTTTCGCATAAGCCATCTGAGCCCATTATACAACCTCAGCCTTCTCGTGCAGGTGCTTATCTCCGGCATATGGCTTCAGTTGCAAACTTGCCACAGCGCCCCAGTTCGACCCCACCTGCGAATCTTAAACAAGTTAAAGAAGAACAAGCACCACCCCTTCCTCATACATGGCTCGAAACTGTCGCTCGTGCAGTAATGTACGGCGGCATAGGATACATCGGGGGGCCAAAAAACGAGCCCCAACCATCACCTCCTCGAGGCCGACCGCCGCCAGTTTTTATGGCACAGATGTCTAAACGACGATCGCGGCGTAGTGTAGGCGAGATCAGTCGGACTAGAGTCTCTTGCCATAGCGCTCCGTCAAGTCGCGCTACCTCGAGGACGAGGGATGGCGAACGAGAAGAGAAGATATCAAAACCGAGGGAGCGAGGCAGGCGGAAGAAAGGTGACGCAAATCTGCCGACCCTCGCCAGGACAAGAGTTGAGGGCGAACCTACCGAATGGACCATCGCCACTACTCCGAAGCTTGCCGTCAATGGCCACCGGTATCTCAGAGGGTGGGGTAGGGATCCCGAAACCGATCATGATGAGAGCAGTGATGAAGAAGATGGAGAGCTTAATTTGGCTCGAATATTGGTTCCGCCCAAACGACAACAATCGATACGAAGCCTGAGAAAGCACTTGGCCGGTAATCCCGAGCCAAACAGGCGGGCCTTTAGCGGGCGTATGTATGGATCCGTGAGCAGTAACTATGGAAACTGGGACGAGAGCGAGAGTCAGAGTCGCTGGGGATGGGTCACTCGACGCGAACCGACACGGCGTGGATCACTGGAAGAAGACGAAGACCCCAGTTTGTACTCTGGATTCCTAACAGCGGAGGGATCAACGAGATCCTCAGCGAGCAGCAAGAATAGAGTTGGACTACCCTCTGGTTGGAGTTAATCAAGACGACTTTTTCTAGCATTATATAGCTTTGGCGGGGTAACACGGAATTTACTACTACCTCTTTCATGAATGTCCTTGTACTTATTTTTTGCAACCACTTTCATTTACAGTACCATCATGCTATCCTAGTACACACGCAGCTTATCATTGGAATCTTACAGCCGGTCATTACTACACCACTAAAGCAAGGTGCCGATCCCACAATGAATCCGTTATGGCTGACTCTGCATGACGTGGGAATGGTAGCTATGCGACCGTAATCATCGCATCATGATCCATATCTCAGTAATGGATTCAAGGTTTTCCGGCGGATGGGCTCAAGATCACGAAGCTCGTGCAGCTTCCTATCCCATTTCGGTATCGCTATCAGGATGTGCGAACATGTCATGCACCTGAAACAAGTCAGCCTGGGGATAGTAGCACGGGACGAAAGCTTACGACGACGACTGCCGGCTTGATGTGTCTATTACTCTGCGTTCTTTCGTTCTGGATACAGAAGAGTTGGAAACTGATCATGGAGGTTCGAACATCAAACGACATACCATTCTCGTACTCTCGACGTTTCTAGGTTCCTCGGTGCTATCGCCGCCTCCGCTTGCGAAGGCGACCCGAATTGCCCGTCTTGCATTGAGCGTCCACATCATACTGATCGCGTACAGTTTTGGAAGCGCTTGTATGAAAATAGTAACAACATTCCTTGAATCGTCATCTTTGGTGTAGACGAAGATGAAATTGATCATCGCGCTATTCGATAATTGAGGATAAGCCGAGAATAGGAATAATTGTACGTACCAAATCGCCGGAAGAGCTGCCGTTTGAAAGGTGAGGCGAACTAGGGCATTAAGGAGACTGGCGGTTCTATGTGGTTCTCAATATGAGTATACTACGGCGATCACGAGGGGTGGGGGGGACGTACTCCGGCAATACGTGTCTTCTGTTCTTGAGGAGGAACCATGCCGTCGTCGATGTCAGCAGAACATCAGCCGCTATATGAAAGTAAGGATTGGACTCAGGACTCTCGACTGCGGACATGAGCCGTACCGAAAACGGTTGAATAATGCACGGAAACTAGGGCGGTGTTAGAAATTCTACCGAAGGTAGAATCACAAAAAGCTTACTCCAGCGGGCTAATTTCGTTAATTGCGAGGACGCTATGTAATGGGTCTATTGATTGATGTGTCAGCATGAAGTTTGAGCATCACGAAAAGTTCCATACCACGACTACGGCAGAGGTCAGGCCTAAGACATATACCGCCATGATAGGCGCGACAATCCACCACGTTTTTGATAGGGCATACAGCCGATAGGAGAAAAAGCTTTGTACGTAGAAGCTAATGAAAGCCACCTAAAAGTTAGTTCAGTAAAACCCATGAATTAGCGTTGACTCGGAACTCACCATGAGAATGTTTCCTACAAATGCCGCTGTCGTCAATCAAAAAGCGGTAAAATAGCCCTGAGTTCTACGTACCGATAATATACCAAGCTGTATATCTAGGACGGTGTGAGTACATGGCTGGCGTGAAGAATTTGGAGAACATACGGCAAAGCAAGGACAGTTGGAATATTATCAAAATACTTGATCTCTTGAATCCATACTATGGCACTAAAGGTGTTACCACTTAGACCCGTGAGTGATCCTCGCGCAAATGTACCTACAAGGCCTGAATTTTCACTCAGCGGCCGTCGAATGTCACTGCAAGCAGCGCACCTGTACAGATTTCAGCGTCGTCAAAAGGGCGAGTACGCCCACCGCAATCTTCATATAGAGGCCATCCTTGTTACCGTACCAGGAATAATAATTGGAAAACTTGGATGCTCTGTTAATGTAGCTTGGTATTTTGCAAACACTTACCTGAGCTGTTAAGATGCCCTGGAGAAACAAATCCAGAGACATTGCCACCAACTTATTCACGACGCGTCAAAATAGGCAATTATAAGGGTACGGTGTGGTCACTCACCCATGCACCTAAGGAATAGGTAATATCCTTGTGCTCATCACCGGAGGGCTTAAGCAGGGGCATCAAAGATCAGTTAAAGGGTGCTGAGCACCGTACACAGCCCATATATCCCATTGGAAGAATAGGAGTAGAATGAAAAGTGAGATTGTTTCTCCTATTCTAATCTGAGTCTCCTCGGAAACTTGCGCAGGGTGTTCTAGATCCTCATTCGCCGTTGAAAGTTCGAGGTCTGCTGGCAAGTTTTCCACTGTGGAAGGAACTTCCAATGTTCTGTTCAACAGTACTGGCCAAGATCCAAAACATAATGGTTTAGATTTTGAAAACCGATCAACATTGTGTTTACTCGGTACTGTACTGGGGTTACCAGGAAAATGAAGGTCTAGCAAGGTCTATAGGTCAGCTGGAAGGAACAGAAAGTTAGAAAAGGGGTTCTCTTCTAAGCTTTCAGCCTAATCACTGAAAGTCGTTCGTACTTGTATATGGTATCTAGCTTGTCCCAGTTTGAAATCCTCTGACGGCAACAATGTCAAGGGAAGTTCGATGAATTGTGCTACCGTTGCTCCTCCGATAGTCTTTCGCTGGAGGTAGGCAAACAGGAGGAATAAAGGCAATCTCTATCGCATGTATGACTCTAGAATACTGAGTACCCCATGATCTATGAGATGGCTAGAAAAGCAGAGGCAGAAATACGTCTCATATCTGCTAGGCCTCTTGTGATTGAGGAGAAAAAAGAGAGAAGTTCGTCCAAAAACTCTACGAGTTTGTCCTTTGTTACCTTTTCGCCTCTATCTGGAATATGTTGAGAAATTCTGCCGTACGCGCGTACCGGCTGAGGAGTTTGGTGGAATGGTATAGAACGACCAACGGCCGCGGAATGGGGGCGATAGTAGATCCAGAATGGCTGCCCTGGCATATCTGAGGCCGCGTCAACACTGGGTCTAAATTGACGGCGCGTCGCCTGTCGGAGAAATAGCAGCACGATGCTAGACGAGCTTTGGTCCGATACTTACTGCTTATGAACTGCTTTAGCAGATAATTTAGGACAGTTTTCGTAATATATAAAACAAGAGTCAGGAAATACAAATTTATTAGTCTGCTTTTACCAACTACCAGTTTATCCACTGGAACCCGTGTTTTCAACTGATGACAAGCGCGAGGGAACGGATTTGTGTGCAGCCTTCTGCTCATGTGATCTCACAATATCTAGATTCCGCCGGATAGTCCAGTACTGTGTCTTTGTTTCTTTGCGTTTGTATGTCAGCTTGAAATTCTTCGTAGTTAGGTGGATTGGATTTCCGTAGATCTGCTGTGGCGTCTTTGAGGCCAACTTGTACACGCGGTGTTCTAAGGCCCATACATTTTGCGGATTTCCCTCTTCTTGGGTGACTTCTACTAATTAAATAAGTATCCCTCCTACATATGATAACAACTGAATCGCTAGATCTCAACGACGTCTTGATCCACTGTGCTTTGTGATTGTTGACCTGAGATATCAAGCTGATAGCCTTCGCTACAGGTGAAGTTTATATGAGTGTTAATCCGTCTTCAATTGTCGATGAGCTTGAATTGTGGAATAGGGGCCAACGTTGAAACACAATTCAGAGAAAAAATATTAGAGCTTCTATCTATTCAAGAAATGACAGTCCATAGAAATAGTATATATCATTCAAACATTCTTATTAGTCTAGATAAATATTGTATATATATTAGATCACAATGTAGTGGGGTCCAAGGAAGTCGGAGAGTCCCAGTATTTTCTTGAGAAGTAGTGATTCAATTCTTGCGAACGGACGACTTTAAAGACTCTTCATCATCAATGACGTTTCCTATCTTCCCTTGTATGTCTTCATGGTTGTCGCCGAACATATCGGTGACCTGAACGCTTGCCGTGAGTAACTGGTAGTCTAGTAAAGTGTATACCTACTCGGTGGGTTTCTGTGTGTGTGACGACCTGAATATTGCCCATAGCAATCTCATCCGGTCCTCTAGTCCTCCGGGAGCGAGAATAGTCAGTCCTTGGCCCAGAAGGTTCGTTACTAGTGCTCCCGCTTTTTCCGCTTCCATGAGAAACGCGGATACTCCTTCTTGAATTCAGTGTCCACATCATGCTGACGGCGTAAAGTTTGGGAAGAGCCTGGATGAAGGCATTCGAAATGCTCTTAGTCTCGTCGCTATAAAGATACACGAATATCAAATTCAGAAGGGCACTGGAAGACGGTCCGTTGACGGATGTTCAAATTCCATAGACGGAGAGCAGCAGCGTACCAAAGAACAGCCGGTGCTGCTGTCTGGAAGGTCAAACGGATGAGCGCATTGATGAGTCCCACCGTCCTAAAGAGCAAGGATGAATACATTTCGCGTTTTGTTCGAAAATGTTACGTACTGTGGTAGAACATTTTTCTTCGTCTTCAGGAGGAAATAGGCCGTCGATGTACATAATAGCAAGTCGGCAACTGATGAAAAAAGGGACGTCAGCGAAGCAAAAATGGATGTAAAGAGATATCAAATGATTAAATACCAAAGACGGTGGCGTAGTGGGCGGACACTTGAATTTGATAATTATCAGCTCAGGTAATCGCACTAGGATAAGGAAATCCCTACACCAACTGGCCAGCTTGGGGTCGAATATTGCGACATAATGAGTCTGAGATTTTATGTGTTAATCGAAGCAGAGAAAACTATGGAAACAGGCATCAACTTACCACCACCATAGCGGCAATCAGAGCGAACAGGAAAAGGAAGATGATGGGAAGGGGTACCCACCATAGCTTGGATACCACCCAAAGCCGATAGCAGAAGTACATTTGAACGTAGAAGCCAATGAACGCAACCATGAGAGGGTTGCCTGTGTTGTGTAAGTCGAATGAGTAGAATTAACGGCAGGGAACGTTACCTATTTGGTACCACTTAACGAACCTTGAACACGACGCATCAGGAGACGCACGAGCTAGCGAAAATGGTTTGTGTCACACCTCATATTCACTGCAGTCTGCAGGTCGAGGAAGTTGTCGATCAGCTGGATCCATACGATGGCACTGTAAATGGATGCGATCAGTGTGCCAATTTCTGTGACTCAAGGCATCAACGAACAAGCACTATCATCATGCAGTGAGTGAAAGAATGGTGATATAGGGCATGCATCACGTACCTGGATAGACTTGAGTGATGTGACGACGGCCAACACTACAACGGCAACTTTGAGCCCGTTGCCATCCGTTTTCCCGTACCACGAAAAATAGTTGGAGAACTACAATCTTCTTAGATCATACCGTGGGGAAGTGCGAGCTCACGGCTCACCTGAGATGACAAAATTCCCTGCAGGAATAAATCGAGGCAGAGACCCACGAGCTACAGGCGGCCGTCAGATCAGCAGCCGAAGATGCGCAGCTGCGAACGAGCTCATACCCAGGGACCGAGGAAGAAGAGAGCTTCTTGATGTTCTTCATCCGTCATTGAAGCTATGATTCTGGGATTGCAAGTCGTTGGACAGATGAAACGAAGGATAAACCCGTATCTGGGCAACGCTCGGTCCTTTATAATGTATTATCCATAGGAGCGATAGGTAAACCTTCTCACGGCGAAATCTAAGAACCAAATACACATTTTGATTATAGGCCGAATGTCAGCCCTTGCGATCGACGATCATCCTGATGCAAAACACGGTCAGCCACAGAATGTCAACGTAGTACAGAGAACGCTGAATAAAGGGATAATATACGAAAATGACAGACCAGTCCCGTTGCCATGGTATCTCATCCCCACACATTCCAAAGTGCAGAAAGTCTTCGAAGACTTTTGACAGTTAAGGACATCATCAGGCATTTTCGCCTCCACGTGTTGCCAAGGTGCGAGACAGCGCGCCGAGCGGAAGTGTTAAATCAAGATTCAGGAGACACGTGCCTTGCCGTTACTGAGAGGGCGCGCATCCCGACGCGACACACCGCACTTACAGGTACAACAACCTAAATGACGAAGAATGAGGGAACACTAATGCTGAAGGTAGAATTCTAAGACCAGCAATGTTCAACGGCTCATTTATTTGTAATTATCGGTTACAAGCTTTAACGTTTTAACAACTTTGAAAGTAATGACATCGACGCCACTCAGGTGAGTAAACAATTAACTACTCCAGCTACTAGTGACTACGTTGTTTAGCGCTGCTCAAGTGCTGCTGTGACCTTGATGACAGAGGGGGGAAAGGTTCTGCAAGAACCTTAGAATTCAACGTGTCTGTGGTTTACCCGGGCGACAGACGGACTACTTCTCACACGACACTCTCCTTACTTGCGGCAGTATGTAGTTGCTTTATATCCAATTTATGTACCGTTCTCACCATCGTATTACCTGCCGATGCCATAGGCGCCATGCAACATCGACATAAGCCTCTTTCTGGGAAAAACAAATATGTAGCATCCTGAGGACCGAGGGTTGTACGTTGTGGCGTTGTTGCACAATAGAATATATTCTCCGACATGGTGATAGTACTCCGATTTGGGTGAATAATCAATTTACCGAAGAGTCGTAATCCAGCACATCGGTAAAATTCTTAGTACAAACATTAACACAGGTTCAATATACCTAACACCTTACACGCTGTCTGGCCCGGGAGCGCCAATCATGGGAGAAGGAGATGGTAAGATCAATGCATTCCACGAGCCTGTTTCCGGCAGTCACCAGTCAAGAATCAGCGGCGGAGCTGAACCCAATGGGTAGACGAGCGGGAGGATAAGTCCAAGATCACCTGTAGAACGCTCTATAATTTCGCATCTGTAACAATGCTCCTTCTTGCTCTCTATCAGTCAGCCTACTACAGAATGCAACCTACTAGTATCTGTGATTCCATGGGCCTTTCCTTGCCACTTAGATTCCGAAAAATGCCTGGGCGTCTAGATAAATCCACACGCTCACAATATAGCTCAATCAACACATGGTTCGATCCTTCTAATCCAGCGTCAAGAAAAGATGGTCTTTTAAAAAATTCCCACCACCCCTTGGTTGCCAGGTCAGTGAAAAGCAGGAGGAACTGCCCATGTCAAACCACCGCATGATACATCGTGATTGACAGCATGGAGCTACTGGTGTACTGGTTTCTTGGATCGATAGAATGGAGTTACGAAGATGCTGATCGGATTACTGTGTCTATGCACTCTTACGAAGGCTCTTGTGACCGAGTTTGGTCCCAAAATTGTCCTTGTTGTGGTTGATGTGCCAATGTCTGCATCAATTCAAATAAAGGTGAGGGACTAGTCGAGGCAGGAATATGAGGCATACGGATGCAGCTGAGAAGTAGAGAAACCTCTGGTGATCAACGTCGATTTTAAAGGTGTTCATTTATTTTCCTTTCAGTCATCAGAATAGATATAGTATCATGAGTGATGTAGCATCATAATGTCCTACTATATACATGTGTATAGTGTTTCCTTGAGGTTATGTGAGGTATCTAGGTTCAAACTGATTGAAGGGTATCATCTTCCACTGTTACGGAGCTTAAACTTGGGGGCCAGTCTTTGGGAGGGACGGGCGGTGGTCTCGGTCTCCAAAATATATATACTCGGAGTATGTCCTATGGAGAATTAAGAGGCAGATAGATCACATTCAAGAAATTCTTACCGCTTGGGAACCGAAAAGAATGGCAATTGATAGAGGAACTAGAAATCACTGGTGTATAACACAGCTGAATGGTAACAAATACAACACTCACTGAAGGGGAGGAGATGCATTGTGTACAAGCCCTGCAGGTCTGTTATAATGAGAACACTATCACTTTCAGTGGAGCCTTGTTGAAGAGTAGGAGACGTCAAAAACTTACATGATGCCACATATGACTAGGGTGTATAGAAAAAAATGAACGAATAACTTGAGAGCTACATTATCCATCAACCACAAATAGTGGATAATATCCAGAAAGGACAGATTTCTTTCTTGTAGGAGATAAAAGATAGTGAAACCTGCGAAATCAAACATCAGAGATCATCAGTGCCTAGAAAATGTTTTGACACCTTCAAGAATGAGAATGTTTATTGTGAAGAAGAAAACGAATATTGCTGGAACAAGATATCTGCAAATAGTGTTTGAATAATGTTTTATCGGGATGGCATAGATGTTCTGACAATGCAGAATGCGTCATACAGCAAAGAATCCCTGAATCAATTCTCTCAACCTCCTGCACATGCCCCAATCCATACTAACGGAGTCAAATCAGTTGTGACCATATTTGAAGGGATGACGCACCGCCATCACGACCCAAAATATGATTGAATGTACCACCAGCGGACACCAAAGCATCTAGGAAGATATCAGTACTGAAGGAAGTGAAGACAATGGTACTGACCCTAGTCAGTCGACATTCACTGATGTCCGATATTGTCACAGTCAGGTGGAAGTATAACTAGGAATATTGAGTCATGATGTCCTGTGCAAAGGGGAAGGGTCAGGTCATACATTGACTATCAAGATAAAACCAGCGGTGGCAATCCTAATACACTAGTAGGCAAACAGCAACAAGGAGCGGTGTGAACATACGAGGGAAGGCCTGCATACATGAGGCTAGCATTGGTCAAGCACAACCAAAGAGGCAGCTCAGGACCCGACTGATGGCCAAGGAGAAGAAGAAATGACATGCAGTAGACTATGCAAGAGATGAGCAAGCTGAACCAGGTTTTGGTCTGACAAATGGATTTGACCATAGCTGCAGGGATAATGGTCATTGTGAGAAAGAGTAATGCAAATACAACTACTGCATTGAAGCCAATGAAATATGGCACAGCAACTGCTGGAACACCCAGCGTAAGCATGGTGAGCATTGTAGAGGGAAAAAATCAAATACAGACCTTGAGCAGTAGTCATCAGTATCTTTAGTCAAGTGGATGATGGAATAGTGGACCAACTGGGTGTTTAGTGTCGAGATATAGGTAGCAACTTGTAATTGAACCAGAGAGGCCACCAGAACTCATCATAGATCAGTTTTATAGAGGGCTCATAGTAGCGGGGATCAGTATTGATAGTTTCCTAGCTGCCATAGGTTGATAGAGGGGATATCTTAGGTGCTGGCTAGGCTTCACATTGAAATCATGCTTGATGTGGAGGCAGGGTGCCTTGGTGATTTCTGGAGGATACAATACATTTTACAGCATTGATGCACCATTACATAGGGCCATCATTTTTTGAGGCAGGAATAATGTTAAAAACTATCTCAACCTGGGTACTATGGTATTCTCTGACTTCTGGAGCCATGAGACAATGTAAACATATAAACGGTATAAGACTCACACAGGCAGTTGTGGTGGTGACACTGGAATGGAAGAGAAAAAGAAGTCTTGAAGGAGTAGAGTATGGCCTCCATTGACTGCAGCACCACACAGTCTTTCTGAGTCAGAGATTTCATTTAGAAGTTCTATGATCCATTTGATATCTTAAGTTTTGCTTGAAATTCATGCTGCTTTGTGCTAAAATTGGCCCCATACAGAAAATTCCTTAACTCATGTTGTTGTGAGCCACTTTGACCTGGTTAGTTGCATCAGGATGACATGCCTTGGATTCCAAGTCCTTTGACTCAGTCTTTAGTGTGCAAAAGTCCTTTTTGAAATTTACCTAAAGTGATAGATTGATAGCCAGATGTTTTCAGAATAGATAACAGCTGATAATTGTTATGATTTTTACCCCTATTTCAACCTTAACCCCAGAACATCATCACACTACCACTCCCAACCCCTATCTTGTGCTATCCATGAATTGGCGCTTAACTCCACTCCTTCTTCCAGCCAGGCCTTACTTCTCGCTTGTCTCCAACCCGATCAGGGCTTCTCTTTGTACTTATCATTCGTTAGTGCTCACCTGTCCTCCCTAGATGCTTTGCCAAGGGTAAATACCACCTCCAAACATTGTACAACAGTAGTATACAGACCGTGTATTTAAGTAGGGTGCTCGCACTGGTACAAACCAGCTTCAAGCTAAGTTATAAACATACCAACTTATGCTTGATACTCAATCCTCTCTAAAAAGCCAAGAGCGCTAAGGACTTAGCCTCATCCTCATGCTAACAGATAACTACACTGGGATTACTTGAACGCGAAGTAACTGGTTGTTTGTTGTTGTTAGGGTCACATGAAGTTTGGGTCTAACAATTAGCTTGAAGCTTCCCTACCCTCTTTTCTTTACACGATCAATGTGAAAGAAAAAACCATATGTCCTCACAGAACACAGACCTCGCCCTCTTAACCATCCCCACTGTTATCGGCCTGCTGGCCCTGGCTGCCATTTGTTGGTACTACTACCAAGTTCTTGTTAACTTCTTCCTCCCCCTCACCTGCCTCTTCCACTGATTCTATGTCGTCTTCCCATGAAGGGCAGGGCTTGGCCCTGACATCAGAGGAGCAGGACCAAACTTCCCTCTGAACCCAGAGGTCGAGCAAGACCTGGAAGGAATGGTTCAACCCGACATGCCTCCTCTCCGGGCACCAACCCCATACCCCTGCTCACACGCCAGCTCCTGCAGCATCCACACCTATCCCCCACCAGGGCCGCCTCCAAACCAGCCCCTCCCAGATCCTCCCACTGATACTGCTGCAGGAGATTCAGGAAGCAATGCCGCTGCGCGATCTGCTGCCTTCCATGCCGAGCTTGCCCAAGCCACCCTTTGGACCCACAGTAGGAGATACAGACTCACAGCGATACGCACAGGAGGTGAGGGCCAGTGATCCAGACAGCCCACAGCAGGACCTTCTGGGATATGACGTTCAACCGACACCATCTGCCCCCCCAATTATGCTGACCTATCACCCATACCCACCCAGGTGACCATTGCAAGTGAGCCGAACCTTGTCAGGAACATATGCGTCAGCGAGCCCAGAGGTTGACCTTGTTGGCTGGCTGAGGAGACAGACAGCAGCACTGACGAGTCCCGATTTGCCACCCCTGCAGGAACTTCCCAGCCCCTTGTGGCTACCAACCCAGACCCCTTCGAATCTGCTAGCAACCACCCTCCCCTTTCCAATCACATTGACAACAATGACACCAGCATACGCTCCATTGTCAACATACCACAAGCCTCTACCAGCACTGTCACCCTGGACATACGTCCCACTAACAATGACCCTGGTAATGGGCGAGGACCCGTTCCCCCTACCGACGAGCTGACCTCCGACCCCAGAAGCCCATGATTCATGGGGGACCCCACTGAGGGGCTCTTCCTCAGGTTCCCATCATCCAGGGTTGACCTCACCAATGACGAATAGACTGGAGCAGCTGAGGTGGGATGCAGTGGAAATATATATACAAAACGCTGAAACTAGTAACTTGACTAACTTACCTATACCCAGAATGGCAGAAGAAATGTGGGGACAGTATCTTGATCTAACAGTAGCCGAGTACCACCAAATGAAGAAGTATAGCAATACCCACCCAGTCAGGATGCGAACCACGTTCTGAGATCAGGAGATCATGACGCAAAACCTAATCAATCGGGCCAAGGAACGAGCCACAGCCCAGATCAACTGGCAGAACGAAATACCCTTCAGGGTAACTCTCTTTGCTGTGGCAGGACTGGAAGCCACAGGACCCTCGCAGACCCAGCCCCCCACCCAATCCTGAATCAACCTGAAGCCACCAACAGCAAAACCTGTGCCACCTTCTCAAGGGTCGGTAGGTGAGTGGGAATGGGACCAGATTAACCAGGCAGCAGTAAAGAAAGCCAGGGAGGACTTGCACGTCACTCTTGCCAATGCCACCAAGACTCGTGCAGCTCCGGGCTGGCAACCCAGTGACACCCCCAGCGGTTCCCCTCACCCATCTGCTCGTGACGAACTAGCCTCCCTACAAGGACCCCCTGGAGGACTGCCTGAGTGGCCATCCAACAACCCCGCCCCCAAGATGGTAGCAGGAGACCTCCGACTAAATGTCAAGCCCATCCTTGTCAAAGAACCAGACCCCTTCAAAGGCAATTCCGACAATCTCTGATGCTTTATCAATGACTGTGAACTCTATTTTCAGACCTTCCTCGGCTTCTTCACTGATGGGAACAAGATCATCTTCGGTGTCTCCCACATGGCCAGGCGAGCGAAGAACTGGTGGGTCAGCATCCAGGAGGAGCTATATTCCTGCTCCCGCCTCCACCACTGGTTTCCCATGTGGCTCAACTTCAAGAGCACCCTCAAGACCCAGTTCGGGGACCCTGCCATAATAGAGAAGCATCACTGAGCCATGATGGAGCTCAGATGGAACGTCGGCGTTGAGACAGCGGTAGAATATTTCCAGAAGCTGGAAGATCTCAGAAGGAAAGCCGAGCTGATCCACAATGTGGGGGAATGAGGACAGATGACCATGGCACTGAAAGGGGGAGTACCACATACGGTCTGGAACAAGATTACCGACATGGGAATCTTAATACCAGATGGGTACTATGACTGGAGGAAGTGCATCATTGAAGGTGACAAATCCTGACAACAATTGAAGGTTGTCGACGACATGATTACCTGCCCTGCCAAACCTACCCTGTCCATGACCAGACATGCCCCAGCAACAACACCTGCAACTACCAACAAGCGGACTGGGATGGGGACAACCTATGGCAGGAGAGGACAACCGATGGATGTAGATTGAGTCAAGGCCTGAAACGCTGGACTCTGCTACAATTGTAATGAGAAGGGACACTTCGCATGAGAATGTCCTAAGCTGAAGAAACCGTATAACCAACCACTGCGCTCTAAAGCACAAATCCGAGCAGCCATCGAATGACTCAAGAATGATATTCCACTGCTGAGGAGAAGACATCCTCGATGAGCAGTATTGAGGAGGTAAAAGATTAGGCTGATGAGCGAGTGATTCTGCCTGGTCAGCCATGGATGAAATTAGTTCTAGTATGTCATTGTCTACTTGTAATAGTACTTATGCCATGCCTGTAGTACCCATGCATTCGAATATACCCCATTCAACTCAGACAATGAAGAACTTAAAAGAATCGCAGGAGGAACGGTTGCAGCCAAAGCTGAGTAAGCATGCCACAACTGTCACAGGGACCGTACAAGCACCATTGGCAAAGGCTGAGCGACCGACCCTTGAGGGCGTGGCTGAGGAAACCCCAACCATGGCAGAAGAGCTAGCATGGGAGCCCTCCCCACTGGTCGCAAGCATCTCAGCGAGCAAGATCAAGACCGCTACCTCGACTAGTGAAGGGGGCCGAATGGGGGCCTGCATGCCCCACATGATGTCACCTTCCATTTCCCAAGTACAAATTCCAGTGCCGCACTTCCTCTACCATGTCGACCAGGAAGGACACTGGACCATGCGGTCCTGGGACTGGTGCACTGGTAACCTCGTGGGACTAGTGAGCGATGACCACCCTCCCGAGCCAGAAGCCACCCCTGAATACCCACATGATCCAGCGGAATGGCTCAAACCTTGGAGCACCGAGTGGACCTGGCAAAGTCTCTATGCCCTGCCCCCGGCAGCCAAGGGCACCCTCTTCAGCTGGATCCATAAGACCCACCAGCGGGAGGTGACTGATGACCTCATCCAACGACTCCGGAAATCGGACCGATCCACCACACTCAAATGGCTGGAAGAGCTCAAGGGCCCCCACCACTACATGCACACGGCCAAATCCCAGGGAAAGGATTTGATCACCCTGGTACAATTGGAAACACTAGAAAGGCAACAGGAACTTCAGGCGTCTGCCCTTGTCGACAGCGGATGCACCAGGAGCTCAATCAATAAAGCCTTTGTTGATAAGCACCAACTGGCCACCTGACCCACCACACACCCGATTCCGGTGTTCAATGCCAATGGGACTCGAAACCATGCAGGAGAAATTATGGCCTACGTCGAACTATGCCTGAAGATCGGCAACCACACCGAGTGAATCAACCTGGTGGTAATGGATTTGGGAGATAAGGACCTGTTCCTTGGGCATGACTGGTTGAAATGTCATAACCCCCTGATTGACTGGGACACAGGGCGCATCACCTTCAGACGATGCCACTGTAACCAACTCGTGTTCATGCTACCAGACGTGGACGAAGACAACTGGGACCAGGAGTTGGAAGAGGGAGACATGATCCTGGTGGTAGATATGACAGAGGAGGCATGGCTACAAGCCCACGTAGCCAACAACCTAGCCACGAAGGCCCACGAGGCAAGGCCAGAACAGACATTTGAAGAATTAGTCCCTGACTGGTGTTAAGATTTCCACGATCTGTTCTCAAAGGACAACTTTGATGAACTACCACCTCGCAAACCCTGGGACCATGCCATTGAGCTCATCCCCAATGCCAAATCCACCCTTGACTGTAAAATTCACCCCCTTTTGCTAAAGGAACAGGCGGAGCTCAACGATTTCCTGGACGAGAACCTCTGTATGGGGAGAATCCGCCCCAGCAAATCACCTATGGCCTCCCTGTTTTTCTTCATCAAGAAGAAGGATGGGAGACTCTGACCCGTGCAGGACTACTGAAAACTCAATGAGATGACCATCAAAAACCGGTATCCCTTACCACTCATCTCTGAACTCATGGATAAACTAAAGGGGGCCAAATATTTCACCAAGCTCGATGTACGGTGGGGCTACAATAATGTGCGAATCAAGGATGGAGATGAATGGAAGGCGGCCTTTCAGACAAATCGAGGACTGTTCGAACTGACAGTCATGTTTTTCAGGCTAACCAACTTGCCGGCCACATTCCAGTGGATGATGAATGACATATTCAAGGACCTCATCGCCATGGGGAAGGTCACCATCTACCTTGATGACATCTTGATTATGTTGAAGGACCAGGCCGAACACCAACGACTAGTTCGCCAGGTCCTGGCAATCCTCCAATGACATAAGCTATACCTTAAAGCTGAGAAGTGCGAGTTTGAAACGCTCGAAATGGAATACTTGGGAGTAATAGTAAGCAAAGGATCAATAAGGATGGATGAAGTAAAGATGTGGGGAGTAATGGAATGGCTGACACCGACAAAGAAGAAGGAGTTACAGTCGTTCCTCAGGTTTACCAATTTTTACAGGTGATTCGTCAAGGACTACAGTAAGATAGTATGGCCAATGACGAAGCTAACAGGGAAGGAGCCATGGACATGGGGAGTGGCCCAACAGCAGGCATTTGAGGAATTGAAGAGGTGACTAGCCCAGGATGTCATCCTGGCAATACCCATCAACGAAGGAAAGTTCCAGATTGAGGCAGACTCAAGCGACAGAGCGATCGGAGCGGTACTCTCCCAACAGCAGGGGACAATGTGGAGACCAATCGCCTTCCTCTCAAAGGCACTGTCCATCACTGAACAAAATTACAAAATCTATGATAAAGAACTCCTTGCTATTATGCTCGCCCTCGCAGAGTGGAGACACTACCTCATGGGCACCACACAAATCTTCAAGACTAGTAGAAGTGGGCCATCCAGAATTTATTCCGAGTCACTTAACCCTAGCCCAATGAAATAAATTAATTATATAGACATCCACACATAATACTTTGGCGGTACTCCATTTGCGGGATATTTTTCCGACAATGAAAACCTACAAAGCAGAACTGTGAAAGATGATCTTAATCAAGACAATGCTTCTCAAGACCTGCTCAGTAAAGGTGAAACACTCAGTATTCATTCAGGCTCTCTCAACCACAGCCACATACTGGGATAAAGCTTTCATCGAACTTGATGAGCACAGCCAGTCAGATAGCCCATCGAGTTCGATGGGCACAGCCACATCACACTGGACTGACCATCCCGATCGAATTTGATTGCATAGTACACCATTTAACCAGATACAGGCCACAAAGCCGAGCTTGCCAAGACAAAGCCGAACGCTTCACCATCATCCATCGACCTACACAATCCTGAGACTAAGTCATTGTTTTACTTCGTTACTGGCATTTACATCAGTGTTAGTAAGTGATGCCGTGCAGTACTCACCTCTTTTAGTTTTATAGGAAAGAATTAGCTTCAATTTCACAAGATCAGATTAGTTTTAAGGTTTCAATTTCACAAGACATTAGCGAACCCATGGGCGTCCAGAGCAGACAATAGTATTGGATAGTTGTAGGGCAGCTCTATTGCAAGCGTTGCAAGGATAGGTTTTGAACAGATTTAGTATCGGACAGATTGACAGATATAGGAGCAGCTACCATCATGTCAATGCAGGAAAAGAGTAAAGCTTGTCAGCATGACAAAGCTCAATGATGATGGATTGAATTGGGTAGTGTTTGAAGAAAAACTTACCAACAAATTTCTGGACAAGGGTCTTGGCCGAGACACTTGTGAGGAACTGCCCATTGTTACGATTTTAACCCCTAACCGTGTCACATCGAGACAACCCCTATTCGCACACCTAACCCCAGGCTCAGAACCTAGCCACTCAGTCAACACCTCGCCCCTTTCGCTTCACTAACTCCATTTGATTCAAAGAACCAATCTTTGCTATCCTTGCTGTCTTTGGAACTCTCTTTCAAGAAGTCCCCACCAAGTACGTTTAGTCAGCTGACAGCTCCAGACTCTTCTCGCTGGCCAAACACTGGCACCTAAATAATGGACAACAGTAGTATACGATTCATGTATTTAAGTAGGACCCCTCATGGCTGGTAAAACCCCAGCCTCGAGCTAAGTTAATTCATACCAACTTACTTGAAACTCACTTGCAACTATAAGCCAAAGAGAGTCAAGAGATCACTTAGTCTCGACTTCATGCTAGCAAGCGACACACCGGGAATTCCAATAGAACACGAAGTAGAAGGTTGCAATTGGAAGCACTGTTAGAGATCACGATGAAGGTTGGGTCTAAAGGTGCTTCCATCACTCGAGGCTTCCTCACCAAGGAACTCTTTGCCTTACATGCTCGCTGTCAGAAGGAAAAAGACCCAGACTGTATGACCTGGTCAGACCACCAAAATCTAGCAGTACTTCCCATTCCTGCTGTTCAATCGACTCCTAGCCCGATGGGATCCTTTGGTATTACCATTCACTCATCATTGACTGTCTCCTCCCTGAAAAGCAGACCTTTTTCAACAGATTCTATGACCATGACCAAGGGGGGCAGGACAACCAGGCCCGCCCTTGGAGCCCAGACCAGACCTACTTCTTCCAGGCGAAGTCGATGAAGACCAAGGAAAGAGAAGTTTCCACCTAGGATACAGACGCCCGCCCCCGTCTTTGCCTGGGACCCCGAATAGCAGAATCCCTAATGCCATGAGTGAGGGGTAACGCCCAGGACGCCTACTCCTGGATCCCCTGATATGTACTGACCGCCCTCCAGGGGAGATCCAAGTGACACATTACCTGCAGGGACACCCAGGAATTGCCAAGACTAAGGAACTCATCCAATGAAACTATTGGTGGCCCAAACTCAGAAGTGACATTGAGAGGTACGTGAAGGGATGCAAAGTTTGCCAGTGCACCAAGACACACATGCAGGCTAAGCCGATGCCCCTCCACCCAAACAAGATTCCTGAGACACCCTGGATGCACATTAGCGTCAACATGATCACATGACTCCCTGAATCAAATGGGCAAGATACGATCATTCTCATTGTCGACCACTTCTCCAAGGAGATTGTCCCCATGGCATGCACCACTGAGCTCTCATCAGAAGGATGGGCATGAATACTCCATGACCACATCTACGCATGGCATGGAATGCCCCAAAAGGTCATCAGCAACTGAGTGCCCCAGTTCATCTCAAAGTTCATCAAGGACCTCTACCAACTTCTCAACATCTGAGGGAACCCCTCAACAGCATACTACCCACAAACTGATGGCCAGACTGAGCATGCAAACCAAGAAGTTGAGGAGTACCTATGCCTCTTCATTAACTACCACAAAGACAACTGGCAGGATTGGCTACCTCTAGCTGCCTTCCAACATAATAACCGATACACTCTCTCCCAGGTGAAAGCCCTGCTTCATGATGGCATATGCACAAAAAACAAACACTCACCGACGATGCAGTAAAACTAAAGCAAATGACTTCACTGTGGGACAAGACAAACATACATGAAAATAGAGCCAATTGAAAAAGCAGCAGAGTTAATGAAAATCACTAGACACCAAGGCGGTATGGGAGTTTTGTCTACAAATTCAACAGCAGATCTGGCAAGACATAACCAACCTTTACCTAGCCAGTGGCCTGTCAAAGAACGAACGAATCTAGGTATAAGCGGTGATGAGGTGGTCAGATGGTTTAGTGATCTCCGAACGTAAACTGGTGAATAGTTGTCGGATACTTCTGGAATATCGCCATGCGAAGAACCAAAATGGAAATAGTGGTGTCTCAGCTTTGTGTCGGTATTACAGAACAACTAGTTTTGTTCGTAAGCCACTCCTCGGGTGTGTTGTTTGTTTGTGCGCGAGCTTTCTGAGTACCTCCGTACTCGTGTCGATTCCACCGACAAAACACTATACGTATTCGGTACTGGACGAATCAGGCTGTCCTACGTTGACTGGCTTGTCGTCTTTGGTTGGGGACTTCTCTCTAGTCTCGTGAGAAGTTACTACAGATTCCGACGCTCTGAGTCGCCTTTGGTCTCTGTTATCTGGTCTGGTGTGTGTCGTAAAACTGGGAAACTGGATGGGAAAGAAACTGGGATATGTAAAACGTCGGTCGGTATTATGTCGGTATTAAATGAGCTCCTAATCGTCTCGGTAGGGGTCTGTGTCGATGTTTCTGTGGCTATGGCAGTGCAATAGCGGGTCTTGTCTTTATTTCTGGTCTCCTCGGCTTTATCTGGTTATGTCTCGGCTTTATCTGTGACGATTCTGTTCGTCCTAATTCCTATAAACTGTCAATCTCTGTCAAACTATACTTTGTTTCCTTTGTCTGGTCCTATCTCTTGTCAAATCAATTCCTATAACTGGTCAATACTATTTCCTGCGAAGCTCACAATAGAGCTGCCCTATATCTGTCAATCTGTCAATACTAAATCTGTTCAAAACCTATCCTTGCAACGCTCGCAATAGAGCTGCCCTATAACTATCCAATACTATTCGTCTGCTCTTGACGCCCAAATGGGTTCGCTAATGTCTTGTGAAATTGAAACTGTTAAAACTAATCTGATCTTGTGAAATTGAAGCTAATTCTTTCCTATAAAACTAAAAGAGGTGAGTACTGCACGGTTATCACTTACTAACACTGAGCAAATGCCAGTAATGAAGTAAAACAATGACGAGAGTCAAGGTTTTAAGTCGATGGATGATGGTGAAGCGTCTCGGCTTTAACTACGTCAAGCTCGGCTTTGTGGCGAACGAAATCGCTATTAAACATGTACTATCGGTTTGTCCTGATTGTCGAAGCTGGGTGAGTTACTGAGGTAAAACGAGTCGATGTGTGTATGTGGGGGAACGGAATAGAGAGAGTAACTAGTGTACAGTATGAAATTACCGTGTTTATATAGTAAGATATAAATAAAATGGCATCCTTGTGGTATATCTGAAGGGCTATGCGTTAGCATATGTGTTTCTGACCTTCTGACTATACAGCAGGTCTTGTGCGTTGTCTTATTCGTGTCTGCGCCTTTGATTTTCGTAGTTCCGGCATTAGACTATGCCTTATTCATAGTGTCGGAGTTGAGAATACTCGTCGGAAATGACTGAGTACCGCCAAAGTATCGTGTGCGTCGATGTCTCGTGGTTATACAGCAATAACCAATTAATTCCGAAGTCGCCAAAGGGTGTTCGTGCTGCGGAAATCATCAAATTGCTGTGATGAAGCCCCTATGATCGCCGGATCAATGTCGAGAAGCTCCGCTCGCATGGCTGCGCCTGTGCGCTTTGATGCGTCAATGCCAGAGACGTCGGCAATGCGCTCTAGGTCCTATTCTGGTAATGGCGGCGCTAAATCCACGGCTTTAGGTCAAAATTGGAGTTGTCGGGGTATTGCCGAGGTATTGGCATCGGGAAAGCGTCGGAAAAGCCCTATAAAGTATATATGGGCTTGTGTGGAATCATTGGTTTGCTGAAAGTCCGCTAAAGGGATAAATCCGCGAAATTGGAGCGTACAGAGCCCTGAGGCTCATCATCCCCCCTAAACTTTCATTATGTCACTCTAGTGACATAATGCCGAACTAGTGTGTGACAAAATGGCTCGATTTGGCAGATGTCGCGTGGCCTCGTGGACTTCCTCTTCTGGGAAGCAAATGCCGGTCCGGCTCGTCCAAATATAGTGCTGCCTCTTCTTCTTGTCTGAGATCGTCGTCTTCGACGAGGATCGCCAGCTTCGCTATGTCGCCATTGGCTAGTGCACGGGCCATGCTGTGCCCTGTGGAATGTTGGGATTGGCGTCGGTATTCCGGGTGACTTCGTCATCTTCTTTGCCCTCCTTCGTCGTCGCGTCTCGACTCTCCACTACTGTCTTCACTTTGTCAACTTCATTCTCAATTCCTTCGTCCAACATGTCTGCCTCCCTTAGCAAAGCCGTACCCTCTCCTACTAAGGTCTCCACCAAAGTTCAGTTTGCCGATGCCGACGACGCGTCAAATATGTACGAGCTCGCAGCCACCATCCTCCGATACAATACCGAGCACCTGCCGGAGGATCATAACATTGATCGTTGGGTATACGACTCCCATCTGCAGTGGTCTACATGTTGTCAGACATGGAAGGTCGCTGGTATTAAGAGGTCGGACTGGTTGGACATCGAGTTCGCCTTCATTCGTGTTTTGGAGGGTATTGATATGGATGCCATGAAGGAGAACGACTTTGAGTATAATGAGTTTGTTTTGAGAGCAGTGCGTCCGCTTGACCTGTTTTGTCCCTTCTTTTCTGACTTCTGTTTTTAGCATGCCTATGGTCGTAGTATGACCATTATTCCAACAGACGAAGGTCTTCCAGGGGATGCCCTCTCCTGTTCTAAATTCTTCACTGGTCACTTCCCTGTGGCCAGTCGATACCCCGCGGTAACTTTGCCTCCTTCCGATTCTAAAACTGAGAACTGCTCCGCTTGCAATTGCCTTTGCACGACCTGCTTCCCCCATACGGTCCTCCATATCAGCTGTCGAGGTCAACATGGTTCCTCCAGAAAACTTGCTCGTGCCTCCTGGTCCGACTATCAAGGCCCCTATCATCCCCAGGGCTTCAACTCCAGTGGCAGGAGTGTCCAATGCCACCCCAACAGCCCCAACGGCCTTCGATCTGAGGGCTAATTTAGTCTCGAAGGAAGTCTACCTCTCGTGTCTGCCGGTCGTCGGTCCAAATTTGACAGTACGTTCGTCTCCTCTTTTCCTTGTTGTCCGTTTACTGACTCTTATTATTCTAGTAGCTTCTGGTCCTGTGGAGGAAGATCTCCCTACGGCCTTCGTATCCTAGGCCATCGCCATTGACAATCACGGTCCCGCCTTTGTCTGCTGTCGCCACTACTCCGGTCGTCGCTGATACCAACAAAGCCCAGGAGGTCGCCGCTCCGACTGCAGCAATTCCAGCACCTCCTTTGTTTGGGCAACCGACTCTCCTGGAGTCTCCCAAGGCCCCACCAAGAGAAGAGGATTCCAGCCAAGGCCCTTACTCATGGTAAGTGCCTTTATTGCTTCTTCTCTTTTGTTTAGGTGAAGAGTTTCCTTCCAGATAAAGTCCTTCGTTCGATGACTCGAGCCCAGGTCGTGGAGAAGGCTCCAACTCCTCCAGTCGTCAAGGACATGAGCCACCTTCTGGCATAAAAGAGACTTCCAATCCCGCCCCTCCTTCGATCCTTCGCTTTCCTTCGCCATTAGCGTGCCTGGTCGTCCCCGTCCCAGAAAGCTACATCTTCGTCGACGAAGGGAGAAGGCTATCTCCCCAAAGTCTCCGGTTCCCAGGACAAAGGCCTCGTAATGCCCCAGCTGTATGGTACCTCAAAGCATCCAAGAGCAACGACAGAAACTTCGAGACGAGTTCAATCGCAAGGCTGACGAAGAGGCTGCCGCTAAAGTCCAACAGGCTGCCAATTCCGAAGCCTCTCCTGAAGCTTCTTGCTCTCGTCCTCATCAAGGTCCCATAAGGATGGAACCGTCAAACCTTCGCCAACTTCGCAAGAGGAAACGTGAAGAATTCGAGGAAAAGGCTGAGGATGAAGAGGCCGCTAAAAGGGCCAAGGTAGCTGGAAAAGCTGTCGCTAAAGCCAGTGACGATAGTAAGTTCTTTTTCTCTGTCTGCTTTTTCCTTATTGACTTGACCTCTTTCTTCAGAGGTTCTTCCTACGCCTGTCCGTCGGAGACCAGGTCATCCCTTTGCCCATCCGCCCAGCAAGGATATCGGTATCTCTGGCGGCGGTTTTGGCGAGGTGGTCCCTACCACTGGCCTCAAACAGGTTATCCCTGGGGATAAATATGCTGGGGCTTTAGTTGTTGATAAAGATTTTGGGAATTTTGTAGAGATTGATGGTCGCCTGTGGGGGAAGCATTTGGCTCATTTCGTTGGGGAACGGGTACGTTTCTTTTCTTCTTTTCGTTTGTGTCTTTGTACTGATCCTTTTTCCAGTATTCCGATGCTTGCGACAGGTGTCGTAAGCATGATACCCATTGCCGACGGTCTCTAACGCCCGCCTTTGTTTGCGTCCGCTGCATATACGCAAAGCAGTCGTGCACCGTCAACGGTATTCCTGTCGCCAATCCCTTGGAGCATTGCCTTGCTTCTGGTCCTGTGGCCTCCAGTAAGTTTTTCTTTCTTTCTTTCTTCTCTTTACTTCTCTTTTCTCTAGCTTCTTCTTCTGAGCACCCAATCCGTGAGGCTCTCGATGCCCTTCTGAAGTCGCATCAAGATATTCTCCTCAAACTTCAAGAGCAGAACGATGTCGTCTTGGCCCTCAAGGCCAAGCTTGCCGAAGATAGCGACGAGAAGTCCAGTGAGGAGGAAGAGGAAGAAGCGGATGAAGAGGAAGGACCAGAGGAGCCGGATGGCTTGGGGAACCCAGAGCTTGCCGGGCAAACCCAATGGTCCTGGCGGTAGCTCTTTTTGGACTTCGAATTTAGTTAGCATGTTCGTGCTATTGCGTAGCGTGTCTTCTGGCACTTGTTTTTGTAGAGTATATCCGGCTACCATTGTGGGGCTTTAAGTGTATTATATATTTTTGTTGTCGCAACTTGTATAATCCTGAGTGATTGGACTTGGTGTCCACGCCTTGCTACATCCTTTAAAGATAGGATTTCGCCGGTAATATTCTTGAGTGGATTTCGACTCGTAAGATTTTCTGAGGATGAATCTGGAATTAAGGAATGTGATGCCCGGTAACCTTGGACTTTAGAAAATATTCCTGGATGGATAATGGCGCGTGAGCTCGTCATTAATCCATTCTGGTGAATTTGGGGAATGTTTTCTTTGTTGTCCAAGTAATAGCGGGGTTCTAGTGTGAAAGAGTGTGATTGGAATAACTAATTCCGTATTTCTCGATGCCGCTAAAGCATGAATTCGTGTCGTTTCGTGATGAATGTCGTGATTTTCGTTACTGTAATGTGGAGTTTTTCGTGATTGCCCCATTGTCTTTGTCCATTCGACTCTGGGAAATATATTTTTGGCGTCGAAAAATCGATTTTCGATTATTTCGGTGGTCATAAATCGTAAATGCTGGGTTCGTTTCTTTCATGATTTCGTTAAATTTTGCACGGAAAATGATGGTAGAATTCGTCGGCATTGATTGGCATTGAAAACGACATGAAACCATGTCTCTCCCCCCTAAACTTTCAAAATCTTTGTGTCAGGGACTCAAAGAATTTTTAAGCCGAGGTTCAAAGCAGTAATTTCAAAGTCGGAGCCGCTGAGTTATAGAGTGTGATGCACGTGTTGAAGAGTATTCGATGCGTGTTTCCTCGATAAGAATGTTGGTCATTGGTGTCCTTATCTTGGAATGTTGCTGAGCTCGAATAATGGCGGTGGAATCGTATAAAAGGTGGTGTAATTCCGGTGTTGTTCCCCAGAATCATTGGAATCCCTTTGAGTCTTCTGCCATATTCAAGTATCTTGAAATGTCTTCTTCTATCTCGTCCTCTTCTTCTTTCTCTGCCCCGTCCTTCTTGTCTTTAGTGCGTCGCGCCAAAGACCTTGTCACCAAGCCTCTTGACGAGTCTGGGGACTTGATCTTTATTGCTTGCTTCTTTGACGAGGCGGTGCATGTTAAAGTAGGCTTCGCCATTGCGTCGCCATTGCTCGCTATTAACTTTTTGGCCGTGTTTTCTTCTTCTAGTGCCATCTCCAAGCTTTTTATCCGTCCGCCATTGATGCGGCATTGTTCAAAGAGATGGACCGTATCGTTGGGGAGTATAAGGTCAAACATAACTTTGTTACGACTTTCGATGCCATGATGCGCATCGAGAGTGATCGTCTGAAGGGGGTGTCTTCTGGGAGGTACACCTATTCGGGTACCGACATTATTGGTGCCGTGGAGAATGTTCCTCCTATCCGCATTCGTGTGGATGAGGACATTTTTATGTCTTCGGCGCCGTTCACTCCTAATGCCGCTGCATCTGACACTGGTGCAACTTCAACTTCTTCTCCAACCTATAATCCCGAAGACTTTGAATGGCTCGACAATCCCGGGTCCGCGAATGTCGACCTTCCCCGCGTGGATGATCCGAATGTGGAGATTCCTGATTTGGTGAATGATTGGCAGGTAGGTTCCTAGATCTTTTGATGACCATGTCGGCATTAATTAGGGCCTCATTCAGCCTATCGCTAATGCCGAGGAAGATTCTGCTCCTCCTTCTTCTCCAACTGTTACCGACAGAGGCTCTGTCGATTCATTTGACGATCCTTCCACTGGTCCAGGGTGTCTTTTCTGCGGTGTCCAAGCTTGTCATGACAATAAGTCTTGTCCGGTGATTAAATCTGTCAAGGTTCGTCCTTTGTTTCAATTCCGAGTAATGCCGGTATTGATAAATCTCGTCTTTCTTTAAAGGCGACGAAGCCCTGCCACCACTGCATCTACCTCAAAGAGGATTGCTACTTTTCTGGCCTTTCGACGGATTGTGATAATTGTCGAACAGGGGATTCGTGGGAATGCTCTGGGGGAGTTGCGAGTCATCATTTGGCGCTGCTTCCTTTCAACGAGATCTTTCCTGGTGAAGAAGATAAATGCCTGGAGGTGTTAGACACTCTCCTTAAGAACGACCCTTTTGGTACAGGTATGTCGGCTTTATTTCCTAGTGGCTCGTCTTTCTTTGACATCGGTTTTAGCTCTTCTAGCTGAGGGTCCAATTAATCCGACGGCTGAGCATATTGTTGATGCGACCAAACGTTTTCTCGCCGGGAACTCCTCTCAGCTGACTTTCCAAGGTCCTGAGTGTCTCGATTCTTTATCGAATACTTTGGGGAATCTTCGTGTCCAGCTCCAATGCAATCTTCGGCAAATGTTTTTGCAGCTCCGTATGCGACAAGTTCTGGTGCAGAACTATCACGTCGTTAACGAAAAGAAGCAAAACATGCAGGGCATCTATAGTTCTTGGGGTCATGCCATTGCTCCGTCCAATTGGCCTGATGTTCCTGAGGGAACTCCTCGTCGCAGTCGCGGTTGGCATATGCCTCAGGATGTGAAAACTGATTCGATTTATGCCAAACTTCGTCGATCTGGTCGTCTGAGTAGGGGTAAAGGCAGGAACAGGACAAGGGGTAGGGCCTCTCGCCAATAGGTATTCGCTGGCCTTGTGCCTCTAATTTTCAATAGCGCGCATATATGTGTGGAAATGAGTGTCGGGAGCCTGGTATTACAATGCTGGGCCATATAAATATCTTGTAATGAGCGTGTCAGGTACCCATAGTGGTGCCCAAAATAAATATTTTGTTTTCGCCATTGTCATGGAATTTCTCGGAATTAGGATAACTCTGCTTCTTCGTGAGTTTCCTTGATATCCTGTAGCTCCTCTGGTAGGTCATCGTCTTTCGAATCAAATAAGTCGATAATCCTTTCTCGTGGGACATCTACAATCTTGTCGATATCTGGTAACGGTATTGCCTTTCTTGCAAAGTACGGTAATAGCCTGAATGCCGCTATTGGTCTTGCAAATGTCGAGCCGTCCAATTCGCAAAGGATGTATGCTCCGCCTTTATTTCTGCCTAAGACCACAAGTGGTCCCAAGTATCTGGCTCGCATTTTCCGATTCAACGCCTTTTCTATCTGCGTGTTTCGCATCAAAACAAGGTCGCCTTTCTGAAAATTGAAGTCACGAATGACGAATTCATGATCCTTCTCGAATTTTAATGCCGCTCTTTTCCTGGCTTCGTAGACTTTCGATCTGAGTCGATCTAGGTCTTCAGCTCGTTTTTGTAAACCAATGGCTCTGCATGCAATTAATGAAGTAGTGTCGATAATATTGTCTGGAGGGGGTAATAGCCATGTCGATTCGATAATATCCATCGGTAATAGCGGTTCGGTTCCTGTTGCTACGAAGTATGGCGAACATCCCATACGTCTTCGAATAGTGATTCTGTCTGCCCAAAATACCGAATATGCGTTTTTGACTCCACTTCTTTTGATCACCGTCAGAGGCTTTGAATAAAGCTTGTCTAACGTCGAAGTGTGGTCTTTCCACAATTCCGTTGGCTCTGGAATTATATCCTGAAATCCGAATATGATTGATGTGATATCTCTTGCTTAGATAGCTAACGGCGGCAACAAAGGCGGCGCCATTGTCTGTAACGATTTCGACAAGAGATCCCCATCTGCAGAGGATGTCTTCGAATATCCAATCTCCTAGTGTCTTGGCTGTCTCCTTTCTTAGGCAACGAAATTCCGGGTAATGACTGAGTGAACATCGTCCTTCAACAATGTAACGATAAGATCCTGAAATTGGCATCATGAGGGTATCCATATACATCTTGGAAAACAATGGCGCGGGAATGGCGACGGTGGGTGGAATAAGAATTTGTCGGGTTTGTCGAACTTGGCATAAATGACACGTCCTAATGAACCAAGCAATGTCATATTTCATGTCCGGCCACCAATAGCGCTCCTTGATTAAAGCATGTGTAGCATAGAATCCTTTGTGAGAAACGTCGTCATGACATGCTGTCATAACTTGAATCCTTTTGTCCGGGAATATAACGAGCTGATGTTTTCCTTCGACATTTTTGTGCCAAATCTTTCCTTTCCTTTCGAAGAAATGGACCGCATACTTCATGAACTTTTTGTATGCATTGTCATCATAACCTGGTGGTCTTTTAAGATCCTGGTGCCACGGTAATAGATGCGTCAATCTATCGTCCAAACGTAATTGTTTTGCTGTCCTAGGAACCTCGGAATAAAGTAGAGAGTCTTCTTCGGCATTATCCTGAATTTCTTGTTGTAACGTCGAAATTAATGTCGAGGATCTGTTTTGTAATGGCGAGGTCGAATTTAATGAATGTAGAAGTCCGTAATGAATGTGTAAGAAGTCTTCTAGACCGTCTTCTGGGGGTGGAGGATCTCCTATCTGTGGTGGACGTCTAGATAATCCATCTGGTCCATGTTTCGATCCGGGTACGTGAACTAAAACGAAATGAAATGATAGAATGCCGATAATCCAACGATTGACTGATGCTGATGGTGCTATGTCCGGATTTTTGAGCATTCCTTTAATAGCGCTGGCGTCGACTTCGACAATAAACGTGGGTAAACCAATGAGATAAACTTTGCAATCTCCGAGTGCGCGGTAAAGTCCAAATATCTCTTTCTTTGCTTGAGAATATCCACATTCTCTATCATTGAGGGTAATAGATCCAAATCTGGCGAAATATCTGATTTTCGGATCCAAGGTGTCGCATTGTGCCAAATAATATCCTACGGCAGCAGGTCCTGTGTCAACTGCAAGGATAACTGCTCCGCTCGATGAATAATCCAATGGTCGTAATGCTGGGCTGTCTTTGACTGCATTTTTGAGATCTTCTTGTGCTGCAATCTCTTCTTGTTCGAATTTAAATGGGTTTCCTTTTCGAAAAAGCCGTGTGATGGGTAAAGCTCTTGTTGCGAAATTATCGATGAAAATCCGAAGGACTCCAACTGTTCCCATAAAGGCGCGTGCGTCTGAAACATCGGTACAAGGTCCCCATCGGAGTATTGATGAGACAATACTTTCGAGAGGTAATCTTCCGGAATAAGTGCATCTGTGTCCTAGCACTGTGATTTCTGGACAACAAAGGTAGGCCTTTTTGCCTGAAAACGTTCCTCCGCAATACTTCATTCGTTGTACGATCCTATTGAGATTTTGAAAGTGTTCCCAAACAAATCTCCTAATGCCGGTATTGTGCGGTATTGTTTCATAACCTCCTTCTATTTCGTAACGTGTGGGTGGTCCTCTGACTGGAACATCGTCGATATAAGGAATGGTGAATTCTGGAATTTCTGGTTGTAAAATGAATGTGACATCGTCGTGGAAAATGGGTACTGAATTGGTCCAACCCATGGGTAATGTAACGAGTCTTAATGCTCCGTATGGTGTTTGAAATGTTGTAAGGTCTCGCGATGTCTCCGCTAATAGACGTTCATCATATCCGACGAATAAGTCTAGTGTAGCTCCGCATGCTCGTCCTGCAAAATGTTCCGCTAATGGATCTGTGGCTGGTGGCAATCCTGAATGTGCAATTGTGACTTCGTTTAATGGCTCCAAACTGTGGACGATTCGTAAACTTCTGCCGTCTTTCTTTAGAACTGTGAACCATCTCGATCTGTAAGAAGAATTCAAAGGCTCGTAGACTCCTGCGTCTATTTTCGTCTTTATCATCCTGCAAACTTCTGCATAAATGCCGGGGGGAATGGGAATGTTGCGTAACACCCAAGGTGTATGTTCAACAACTGGAATGTCGATTGGTGGAAAGAAATCTCGTCGAAAACTTCCTCTTTCTGAATCCTCCCAAGCAAAAGCTTCATCCTGCACGGTCATAAAGTGATGCATAAGCTCTACTTCTGCCGGCCATAAAAACTCGTCGTTATGAATGGAATCGATATATTCTTTTCGTTCCTGGGTATATCTTTCTGTCGGTGAAAATGGCGGTGGGTTCGGAGATAACAATGGAATTCTCGCCAATGGGTCTCCTTCTATATGTCGAACGATTCGAAATTTGTCGGGTAAAGTAGAAAGCACAGGCTTCGTCTTTAAAGCAACTGGCTTGTACTTTTTACCGGCAAAGACTGATACTTTGTCTGTAAACCATGGCTCCTTTGACTGGTCTCCAAGGATATTGGATCCATATAAATTATACATATAATCGAATGGCGGAATAATGGCGGTTTGCATAATTTGAGGTGTAGAACTCGAATAAATAGGGATTTCGTGATTTCGATCGGTGGGAATATGAAATTTCGGTGGTACAATTCTCGTCGGTATTATTTCTGGTTCTGTAGCATTGGTCGACCATAGTGAATGTGTAGAAATAGCTGGTGGAATGGGGAATATATTAGGGTCGCAAGCTGATAAATATTGTCTTGAAGTCTGAAATTCGTCAAAAGATTCTGATGTTGCATAAGCGATAATTTTTGGTTCTTGATCGGCGTCTAATTCGATAATGAGGGCGATCTCCTCGTCTTTATCTTCTGTAATTCCATGTAGTCAATTTTCCCAAGTCTGGGAAGAGACGTCTGAAATCCTCGGCTTTCCACGTGGAACTGTCGGGATTGTGGCTGTCCTTCCGGTATTAGGATCGTGAATGGTAATAGTCTGGTTCTCGTCGGCATAATTCCGAACAATACTCTGGGTCAACGTGTCGAATGGTCTTCCGAGTAGAATGTCGTATGCTGATTGCCGAATGACGTGAACTTGTAAATATAATGTGATTTCTCCCAAACTGGAATGCAACGTTTCTTGCTAGTCCCAAGGAATGATTCGTGGTTCCATTGGCGGACTGCATTTCCAAAATGACGGATGGGTCATATATCAATCCTAGTTGAAGGCAAACTGCCTCTGACATCGAAATAACTTGTGATCCGGGGTCAATGATGCACTCGACTTTAAGCTGATTGTCGATAACGGGTACAATCGACCTTAACGAAATAGAATCCGCAGCGCATTTTAAAGGACCGATCTTTTCGCCTTTCTTTATACGAGCTTCGTAGGGATCTGGAACGACTGAGGATCCTTCTGGTGGTTTCGGTGAAATGATAGTATTTCCGTGATGCTCGAGAGTTTGAACGAATTTCTCTGGCATGCTATAAAGCAACGTCTTTTCCTTGTCGCTATTATCCGGGTTCTTGACTTTGATCTCGATCGTCTCGGGTCCGGTGAATGGTAACACTATCTCCTTTTGGAATTGTTCCACGAAATGAGGGATCTTCCTCCTGGTATTGTCCTCTTTAATCATCTCCCTGATTGCTGGTGATAACGAATATAGCTCCTGATGTGATAATGTGATGGTGGAGTCTAGAGCTCGCTCATAGACCTCCCTTGCCACATTAATTCCTTCTATTGGCGCTCGAATATTATATGCTGGTTCGTTTTCCTTTGGACGTTTTCGAACGTCGGGTTTAGCTCCGGCATTGCGAACTGCTGGTGGTGCATATGTAGGTGGTTTCGCTGATGCAAATGGATGAATATCTTCGGGAACGAGTTGGGGTACTCTGTCTTTAACTGCAACAGGCTCGGGATTGATGGAAGATCCTTTGGCGGCGTCTGGAGTAATATTCTCCATGGAGCTGGGGGAATACGACTCTATAATAGCGGCGGCGCTTTCATCGTCCTCCTGAGTCTGTGGCGGTATCACATTTTCCTTTTCCGTAACCGTCGGCATTGTCTCGCTATTGCTCGGCATTACTTTTCCTTGGTCGATCACTGCCGGTCTCTGCGGGCTTAGGATCGCCTCTTCTTCTTCGGCTATCTCGTCAATTCTGGGTGCCTCTCTCTGCGGCAAAACTGGCTTCTTCAATATTTCCGGTACGGCTTTCCTTGGTGGGCCTCTTTTAAGTCGAGGTACTTCCACTACAACTTGTCTGAGCATATTGTCTGTCGGCGTTTCGATCTCGGCATTATCTTCATCGGCAATGTGAATGAACTGCTTTATGCCTCGAATTTCCTTTTCGATAGCTTCTGAACGGGCCAATAAATCCTCTAGTCTTTTCTGTGCATCAATGCCTGAGACTGTCGTATTTAATAACTGTGATTGTCGAGGGGTTTCGGCATTACAGGAAAAAGATTGTCGATGGGTATGGGAATGCGGTGGAATAATGGCGTTCATCATATGATTGACAATTCCGGTCTGTCCTGGGTTTTGTCTGTGCCATTCTTCGAATCTGTCCTTTAGCCATCTGCCTGGAATATTTCTGGGTAACCATGCTCCTGTAGAAAGAACAATGCGTCCATCCTGATTTCTTCGGCATTTTCCTGCTTTTGTCATTTCCTCGACCTTGGGACATTCGCGCAAGTAGTGACCTATTTCACCACAAAACGAACATTCTGATCCCATGCTAGTATTGGCGAAATTGCTCTGTGGGTTATTCTGGTATCCTCCTTGCTGATATCCATTTCCTGGATTATTTGGGTATCTCTGCTGCGCTCGCTGATATCGATCATTCGAATTCAACTGCAACAATGTCTCTCCTAGCTTGATGAGCTGATTGATGTGCTCCATCTTAACCTGCGGTTCGACTGGTTCTTCTTTAACTCGAATAGGTGGTGCTGGTTCGGAATATGATGGTTCTGGCGGTCTAATTGGACCTGCTTCTCGTGATGGGGTATATGAATAATCGCGGACATTCGATGATTCTCCTTTATTGGTTCCTTGTAAAACGAAACGAGCTGCTTCGTAGATTTCGTCGAGAGTATATGGATCTGCTGGATGATGATCTGGCAATTTGATCTGCAATCTCCTGGTAATGGCATCCCAAACGTGAACTGGAAATCCTTTACTGAACTGGTTGCCTGCCTCGGTTTCGGCAAAACGTTTGGCGGTAATAAGGTGTTTGACTTTGGGATAGTATTCCCAGTAAAACGCTCCTAAATCCGCTAGATTGTCGATTTCTCTGGCATATTTGCCTATAACTCTGTCCAAATCGTAACGCTCGTATTTCCTGCTAGTACTAGCATCTGGGTATTGTGCTAGCACTGCTTTCTTGTATTCTTCGTAGGTCTTTGTGTCGTCATCGAATTCTGGTAGACTTTCCCAAAATTCCGAGACTACAAGTCCTGGATAATAGATAAACCATTTCTTTTTATCTTTGGCATCCCTTATCGAATGCTTGTCGAAAAGTGCCTCGATATCACTGATATAACGAGCCAATTCTCGTCCTGGACTGACTTCGTCGATAATATTAGGAGCACTCTTCTCCTTTCTGAATGGCATAGATGTGGTAGCTGCTGTCGACATTGTGGATGATGTAGCTGCTGCGGTATTAACTGGATTCGATTTCTTTTTCGGTGGGGGTAATGGATTTAAGATGATCGGATTTAAAATGGTAGAAAACGATGTGAACTGTGGTGAACCTGGTCGACTGGGTGGTTCTAATGGCGAACTGTGATCAAACGATTCTTCTTTAACAACAGTGGATGCTGTTCCTAATGGTACTTCTTCGCTGGAAGCTGAAACTGGTCCTCGGTATTCGCTAAACGATGAGGATTCAACTCGGTATCCTCCAAAAACTGATTCTTCTATGTGTGGTGAAGCTGGTGCTGTTCCGTAATCAGAACTTAATAGTTCCTTATGGATCTGTGCTTCGTCGATATCTTCTGGATCTGAAAAAGACGGTGGTTCTCCTGTGGAGATGTCTAATTCCAGTGGGACTGGAGAAAGTGGTGATTCTATAAAGCCGCCTGGTATTGGGCTTGTGATCTGAGAATCTGGTGTTTCTGTGGGTTCTGTAGACGATGTTTCTGATGGGGGTAAATGTGCTGTAGCTTCTTGTAACTGTTGTCTCACTGCTGTATTTCTGAGACGACGTCCTGCTGGTGGATTATACTGTGTGGTTCTTTCGAAATTACGAGAAATGATGAATGGGTTGTGATTCGAAGCAAGTAGGACCTGCTACGAATGACGATGAAGGTAGAATTTGGTGAATACGAAAGATGTTATGTCGATTTGTCGATTAAAAATAGAAAACCCTCATGGTGGGCTCCAAAATGATGAGGTGATCAGATGGTTTAGTGATCTCCGAACGTAAACTGGTGAATAGTTGTCGGATACTTCTGGAATATCGCCGTGCGAAGAACCAAAATGGAAATAGTGGTGTCTTGGCTTTGTGTCGGTATTACAGAACAACTAGTTTTGTTTGTAAGCCACTCCTCGGGTGTGTTGTTTGTTTGTGCGTGAGCTTTCTGAGTACCTCCGTACTCGTGTCGATTCCACCGACAAAACACTATACGTATTCTGTACTGGACGAATCAGGCTGTCCTACGTTGACTGGCTTGTCGTCTTTGGTTGGGGACTTCTCTCTAGTCTCGTGAGAAGTTACTACAGATTCCGATGCTCTGAGTCGCCTTTGGTCTCTGTTATCTGGTCTGGTGTGTGTCATAAAACTGGGAAACTGGATGGGAAAGAAACTGGGATATGTAAAACGTCGGTCGGTATTATGTCGGTATTAAATGAGCTCCTAATCGTCTCGGTATGGGTCTGTGTCGATGTTTCTGTGGCTATGGCAGTGCAATAGCGGGTCTTGTCTTTATTTCTGGTCTCCTCGGCTTTATTTGTTTATGTCTCGGCTTTGTCTGTGACAATTCTGTTCGTCCTAATTCCTATAAACTGTCAATCTCTGTCAAACTATACTTTGTTTCCTTTGTCCAGTCCTATCTCTTGTCAAATCAATCCCTATAACTGGTCAATACTATTTCCTGCGAAGCTCACAATAGAGCTGCCCTATATCTGTCAATCTGTCAATACTAAATCTGTTCAAAACCTATCCTTGCAACGCTCGCAATAGAGCTGCCCTATAACTATCCAATACTATTCGTCTGCTCTTGATGCCCAAACGGGTTCGCTAATGTCTTGTGAAAATGAAAACTGTTAAAACTAATCTGATCTTGTGAAATTGAAGCTAATTCTTTCCTATAAAACTAAAAGAGGTGAGTACTGCACGGTTATCACTTACTAACACTGAGCAAATGCCAGTAATGAAGTAAAACAATGACGAGAGTCAAGGTTTTAAGTCGATGGATGATGGTGAAGCGTCTCGGCTTTAACTACGTCAAGCTCGGCTTTGTGGCGAATGAAATCGCTATTAAACGTGTACTATCAGTATTGTCGAAGCTGGGTGAGTTACTGAGGTAAACGAGTCGATATGTGTACGTGGGGGAACGGAATAGAGGAAGTAACTAGTGTACAGTATGAAATTACCATGTTTATATAGTAAGATATAAATAAAATGGCATCCTTGTGGTATATCTGAAGGGCTATGCATTAGCATATGTGTTTCTGACCTTCTGACTATACAGCAGGTCTTGTGCGTTGTCTTATTCGTGTCTGCGCCTTTGATTTTCATAGTTCCGGCATTAGACTATGCCTTATTCATAGTGTCGGAGTTGAGAATACTCGTCGGAAATGACTGAGTACCGCCAAAGTATCATGTGCGTCGATGTCTCGTGGTTATACAGCAATAACCAATTAATTCCGAAGTCGCCAAAGGGTGTTCGTGCTGTGGAAATCGTCAAATTGCTGTGATGAAGCCCCTATGATCGCTGGATCAAGGTCGAGAAGCTCTGCTTGTGTGGCTGCACCTGTGCACTTTGATGTGGCAATGCCAGAGATGTCGGCAATGTGCTCTAGGTCCTATTGTGGTAATGGCGGCGCTAAATCCATGGCTTTAGGTCAAAATTGGAGTTGTCAGGGTATTGCCGAGGTATTGGCGTCGGGAAAGCATCGGAAAAGCCCTATAAAGTATATATGGGCTTGTGTGGAATCATTGGTTTGCTGAAAGTCTGCTAAAGGGATAAATCCACAAAATTGGAGTGTACAGAGCCCTGAGGCTCATCACCGTCGTACTATCAGACAAGTATTTCATAATGCAAGCACATATCCAGGCCCTACAAATGCCGACAAGGGGGGAGATAGAGGAGAGGATTGAGAAGGAGACACAGGATTCAACCTGCTGGGATAAGGGAGTAGCTGACTCACTCAGTCATGCATGAGGAATCAAGCAATGGGAAGGGCTGCTCTTCTATGATGGAAGGATATATGTTCCCTGCAAAGCCACGCTTCGAGGCAACATAATCTCCTACCATCATGACCACATCATGGCCAGACATCCCAGCATCGCCAAGACTAAAGAGCTTGTACAATGTGACTACTGGTGGCCACACCTAGGGAAGGACATTGAAAAATATGTCAAGGGATGCGATGCCTGTCAGAGAACCAAAACCATAACACGCCCTAAGCCAGCCCCACTACACCCGAACAAAATCCCGAGTGAACCATGGGCTCATATCTCGGTAGACATGATGACAGGCCTCCCAAAGTCGAATGGCAATGACGCCATCCTCCTCATCATCGACCAGTTCTCAAAACAAATCATCCCAGTTGCATGCGACACTGAGCTATCGTCGCAAGGGTGGGCCAGGATCTTATGAGACCATGTATACGCACACTACGGGATGCCCTCGAAGGTCATAAGTGACCGAGGGCCTCAATTTGTCTCAAAGTTCCTTAAGGAACTATACCAACTCCTTGACATCAAAGGCAATCCTTCTACTGCGTACCATCCCCAGACTGACAGGCAGACAGAACGCATGAACCAAGAAGTAGAGAAATACCTTTGGCTTTTCGTCAACCACTGACAAAACAACTGGGCAGATTGGTTACCCCTTGCCACCTTCCAGCACAATAATCGCATACACTCGGCAACTGGAAGAAGCCCATTTTTCATCAATCATGGACATCACCCTCGAGTAGTCACCGACAGTGCCCCCCATGGAAACAGGATCCCCATAGCCATGGAGTTTGCCACCAAAATGAAGAAAATACATGATGAGACCTGAGTCACCCTGGAAAAAGCCACCCAGCAGATGAAAAACATGTATGACCAACACACATGACCAGCCCTACCTTACCAGGTAGGCGACAAGGTCTGGTTGGACACAACGAACCTATGCCTGCCCCAGCCCAAGAGAAAACTTAATGACAAATGAGTAGGCCCCTTCCCAATCCTAGCCACCATCAGGGCCTCCACGTACAAGCTTAAACTACCCAGCACATGGCGAATCCACCCAGTCTTTAACAAGTCACTATTAACCCCCTACACACCGCCATCCTTCCCATCACAAACCACCCCACTGACACCGCTGCCAGATATCATTAATGACGAAGAAGAGTATGAAGTAGAGGCAATCATCGACAGCAGACAAAGACAGGTCAAAGGAAGAAAAGGCCAACCATCACGACTAGTAACCGACTACTTAGTCAAATGGAAAGGCTACTCTGACAAAGAAAACCAGTGGGTACGAGAGGACGCACTCGAACACGCTACAGAAGCCATCGCCAACTTCTTAAAATCGCAACAACAACAAGTTGAACCAGCAGTCAGGACGACTGCCCTAATTGGGGGGTAATGTCACAATTTTAACCCCTAATAACATCACAAGACAGACCCCTATTCGTATCCTAAGCCTAGTCATGAAACTTAGCTGCTCAATCATCACCTTGCTCACTCACTCGCCTAACTCCATACGATTCTCTCCTTATCATTGCCTGATCTAGGACTTTCTTTGAACATACCATTATGCTCCACTCAGCTGACTCCCGGACTCTTCTCACTGGCCAAACACCAGTGCCTAAATAGTGTACAACAGTAGTATACGACTTGTGTATTTAAGTAGGACCACTTGCACTGGTAAAAACCCAGCCTCAAGCTAAGTTAATTCATACCAACTTACTCGAACTCCAACTTCCTCACACAAGCCAAGACTAAGACCTTAGCCTTGTCTTCATGCTAACAAGCGGTGCACCAGGAATACTCGAATGCAAAGTAGCTGGTTGTTTGCCATTGTTAGGAGTCACATGAAGGTTGGGTCTAACAACTGCTGCAAGGAATGAATAAGGAAGCCATATGGCTCTCCAAGATTGAATAACAGAGGACCTATGGACCAGTGGGGCACTCCTAGATAATAGAATAAACTGCAGGAGCTCCGAGACAATGAATAAACATCTCAGAATCACGCAATTCTTGAAAATACATGACTCATCATTTATAAAATAAAGCTTGTATCATACCATAATGATCTAGATACAAGACCCCTATACCTAGACATAGAATACTATAAATTACCACCATCTAGACGCATAACAGCAGGAAAGCATTTCCCCTTGTTTGTGCTAGTGGCTCATAGCTACCAAGTCAAATAAAGGATTTTATAAGTGCATGTCCTCGACTGTGTGAATAAGTTTTACAAAGTCAACCAAGTGAAAAGCATCGATCTAGACAAAGTATAAAAGCCTAGAGAACTTAGAATTTGAACAATTGAAGAGTCTGTGTACTTAAAGTCAGGATCTGTGTATCCTTTGTAGAAGTCTGTGTGCTTCTTTGTCTCAAGTCTGTGAACTTGTGTAGTTGGAGTCTGCATGCTCTTTGTAGAACCAGTGTGTTCTTTGATTGTTTCAGTTTGAAAGTAAATCTAGATCAGCTTTTTAGTGCCTAGACGAAGTTATCTGAGTCTAAACAACTCAAATATACCTATAAAAATCCCTTTGCACTTATTGTCACAATTTTAACCCCTAATCACATCACGAGACAACCCCTATTCATACCCTAACCCAGACTCGCCACTTAGCCGCTCAGCCCGCACTTCGCTCCTTTCACTCCTTTCGCTCATCTAATTCCGTTAACTCTCTCCTTATCGCTTCGCTATCCTCGCCCGGTTTGGGACTCTCTTTCATTGTACTATTACAACTCTCTCAGCTGACATTCCAGACTCTTCTCATTAACCAAACACCGGTGCCTAAACAGGGCACAACAGTAGTATACAATGTGTGTATTTAAGTAGGACCGCTCGCACTGGTAAACCCCAGCCTCAAGCTAAGTTAATTCATACCAACTTACTCAGAACTCATATACTCTGCTAAAGCCAAAGAGTCAAGACCTTAGTCTCGACTTCACGCTAGCAAGTGACACACCGGGAATACTTGAATGCGAAGTAGCCGGTTGTTTGTCATTGTTAGAGATCATGTGAAGGTTGGGTCTAACAATTAGCTCGAGGCTTCCTCACCCTCTTTTCCTTACACGCTTGTCATGAAGGAAAAGACCGTATGACCTCCAACCCAAGCCTAGCCATCCTCACCATCCCTGCCATCATTGGGCTTCTGGCCCTGCTAGGGATCCTCTGGTACTATTATCGCCTCATCATCAACTGCCTCCTCCCTGTTCTTGCATTTTTCAACAGGTTCTATGTTGTCTTCCCATGAAGGGCAGGCGACAGCCCCGCCCTTGGAGCAGGACCGGACCTCACTCAACACCCAGAAGTCAATGAAGACATGGAAAGAGCGTTTCCACCTAGGCCAGTGATGCTCCTCCCCATCCACGCCTGACACGCCTACCCACCGTCCAGCACCGCCCCCTCCTCGCCCCTCCCGGATCCCCCGGTACATCCCACTGGAGGAGATCCAGGCGACCCCACCCCTGCAACCGTCCCCCAATCCCTGGCTCGCGTGGACCTTGCCGACTTCTACAGGTGAGCAAGAGAGGCGAGGATTGTTCAGGGTAGGAACGAGCACCAAACAAGTAATACAGGAGTACGAGGCCGCGCACCCAGCCAGCCTGCCGCTGGACCCTCTCATGCAAGAAGATCCAGCGACACCCTCTGACCTCCCATCTATGTTGACTATATCTCCTTATCATCATCATCCATACCAGTGCCAACCCTCACAAACGAGCCGGTCGTCCCACAAAACCTATCAAGCCCCAGGCACTTTCCCTCTGACCACTCCACCTCTAGTTCCTCCCCCTTCATCACTCCCAACGAGTCCACCCAGCCCCCTCTGGGTGACCCCTGCATCCCCTTCCCAAGTGGCAGCCAGTCTGCCCCCGTTTTCAACCATACTGGCGGCGCCAGCCCCAGCCCCAGCAGTCAGTCTCCCAGCAAGCGAGACCTTATTCCCCCAATCCAAACTCCAGGCGACACTGATAGCGACAGAGGAATCAACTCCGATACCAGCGGAGCCGGCACCCTTCCCCGATCCCTTCACTTCTTCCTCAGGTCTGGCTACTCCAACCCACACATTGACCTCGCCGATGACGAGTAAAGCCAAAGAAGCAACCATGTGGGATGAGGTGGAATCGTATATACAATTAGCAGAGCCCACGATAGGAGAACTAACAATGATTCCCAACACCCCAGAAGGTGTATGGGAATATTTCCTTAATTTAGCTGCCAACCAATACAGATACATATCTAGTTTCCTGGCCAAAGGGCCAGTAAGAGAAAGAACGGATCCCTGAGATGGGGATGTCTTAACCCAAAAACTCCTTAACCAGGCCAAGTCCTGGGCCGCCGGCTACATTAACCAGAGCAACAGGAACTACCAAATCATGCTACAGGCAGCAGCCGGACCGGAATCTGCCGGGCCCTCCCACACACAGCCACCCCTGCAGGGAGGAGTCGAAAGAAGAGGCCGGGGAAGCACACAGCCACCAGAAGGAAGAAGGGACCCTTCGCAAGGTTCTGCCAGATCCTGGGAGCAGAGAGAGAAGAAGAAGGAACTAGCTGTCAAGCTCAAACGAGAGCTGAAGGCCATTCGAGCTGAGCTTGCAGCCACCAAGCCGAACCCGGGATGGGTACTGGAGGAGGGACACGGCAACGGTTCCCCCCACCCCTCGCATGACCCAGACCTCGCCTCACTACCAGGCTATCCAAGTCGACCACCAGGAATGCCACCCACCAACCTGGGACCCAATATGGTCATCAGGGACTTCTGCTTAAACGTAAAGCCCATCCTTGTAAAAACCCTGGAACCCTTCACTGGCGAATCCAACAACATCCACCGTTTCATCTGTGACTGCGAACTCTATTTCCAAACGTTTGCAGGGTTCTTTGCCGATGCCAACTGAGTCATCTTTGCTGTCTCCCACATGGCTGGACTAGCCAAGGACTGGTTCGTCACCCTCCAACGTGACCTGATCTCCTGAACCAGGGGACATCATTGATTCCCTTCCTGGACTGACTTCCAACAGGCCCTCATCACCCACTTTGAGAATCCAGCCATGAAGGAGAAACACCATGCAGCTATGCTAAACCTGAAGTGGCAGGTCGGGAAGGAGACCACGACCGAATATTTCCAGAAACTCGAGAACCTGGCCATCAAAGCCGGACTCCGAGATGCGATGGGTGAGCGAGACCAACTAACGATGGCCCTGAAGGCCGGAGTCCTGGAGGGAATCACTCCTGTGACTCATCAGTATTTTGAGAGGTGTAAGGACTTTAAAGTAATTACCTTCATGTTTAAAGTAAATATACATACAATAAAACACCTTTGTAAACATTATGTGTGTTTTCATCAGTAATTTTGAAAGAAACACATTGTATTAAACACCCTCAGTAATTACAACTGGTGTTTTGGTCTGGGTGTTATATTTATAAACACTTGACAAAACACCCTGGGTGTTTTCATTGGTGTTTTAATTCGTAGATATTTCCTAATAAGGAATTAATATAACTATATTAGGCAATATCTACGAATTAAAATACCAATGAAAATACCCAGGGTGTTTTGTCAAGTGTTTATAAATATAACACCCGGACCAAAACACCAGTTGTAATTACTAAGGGTGTTTAATACAATGTGTTTCTTTCAAAATTACTGATGAAAACACACAGGATGTTTACAAAGGTGTTTTATTGTATGTATATTTACTTTAAACATGAAGGTAATTACTTTAAAGTCCTTACACCTCTCAAAATACTGATGAGTCACAGGAGTGAATGGTGAACCAAATCTCAGACATCGGGATTCTGGTCCTGAGCAGCTACTATGAATGGAAGGCCCGCATCAAGAGCAACGACGAACACCACCAGCGCAACAAAGTCGTGAACAGCATGCTACACCCAGGGCGACCAGTGCCCACTACCCACCCCACCAAGTCACCCCCATCTACAAGCCAAATGGCACTGACTACGATACCCTCTGGCGATAGGAGGACCGGGACAGGGATGACCTATGGCAGCCAGGGATGCCCCATGGACGTTGACCAACTCCGAGCATGTGACGAGGGGAGATGCTACAACTGCAACCAGAAGGGGCATATAGCAAAAAGGTGCCCACAGCCGAATAAGAGTAAACTCCAGTGGACATGTGCCCAGATACATGAGATTATCGGCCAATACGAGGACGAATACAGTAACGCGCCAGAAGACATGGCGACTACCTCTGGAATTGAAGAAGTAAAAGGGTAGGCTGGTGTGCAAGTGACTCCATGTAACCAGCCCAAAAAGAATATAATAGTGTGTCCCCGACATCTTGTACTAGTACTTATGCATGAAATGTAGGAACCGAGAAGCCGAATACACCTATGCTCACACCAAAAGAGTCGAAAGACAGACAGCCGAAGAAGCGGCAGGAACAGAAGCACGCGACCGTTCTTGCAACCGTACCAACTGAACCTGCCGAGAACCCTAGGCCGTCTGCCAAGGGCGCAGTCGAGGTGACCCCGACCCTGGCAGAAGAGCTAGCAGGGAAGCCCTCCCCACTGGTCGCAAGCGTCCCAGCGAGCAAGAGCAAGACCGCTACCTCGACTAGTGACGGGGGCCGAACGGGGGCCTGCATGCCCCATATGACCAGCCAGGTATCTATGCCACACCCCTCGTTCCCCTACCACTTCCAGAATGGGAAATGGACTATGCGTCCCTGGGACTCCACCACGGGCGTCATAGTCAGACTTACCACCGACGAACACCCTCCAGAACCGATGCCCACACCTGAGTATCCCCATGACCCCAAAGAATGGCTTAAGCCTTGGGGCACCGAATGGGTCTGGCGCTCTCTCTTTGCCGTCATGCCTGCAGCCATTGGCACCTTAAGGTGCTGGGCGCACAAGGACCACCAACGGGAAGTGACCAACAACCTCATTCGATGCCTCTGAAGTGCCCAACAATCTAAAGCCCTTGAATGGCTCGAGGAGCTCTGACAGCCAAGGTGCTTCGTCCATGCGGCTCAAGCACGAGGAAAAGATTTATTAGTACCAATCCAATTGGAGACGCTGGAGAGAAGGAAGACCATCGACACAGTAGCACTAGTGGACAGCGGGTGCACCGGAAGCTCAATCAATCGAGCTTTTGTCGAAAAACACAACCTCGCCACCCAAGCCACAGCTCACCCTATACCAGTGTTTAACGCTGACAGGACCAGGAACCAAGCCGGCGAAATCAATGCGTTTGTCGAGGTACACCTCCAAATTGGTGACCACAATGAGCAGATAGACCTCGCAGTTACAGACCTAGGAGATAAAGACATCTTCCTAGGCCATGACTGGCTTGTCCAACATAACCCCTTCATCAATTGGAGCATGGGCAAGATCACCTTTTCCCATTGCCAATGCTGACAGAATCCTCTTACTCCCCCCGACGCCAACAAAACAGATAGGTGGGACGAAGAGCTTGAAGAAGGAGACATGATCCTCGCTGTCAATATGACCGAGGAAATATGACTAAGGGCACATGTCGTGAATGACCTCGCTGCCTCAGAATATGCGGCTCGACCCAAATGGACCTTCGAAGAAATGGTCCCCAAATGGTGTCGAGACTTTAAGGACTTGTTCGCCAAAGAAAACTTCGACGAGCTACTGGCATGCAAACCTTGGGACCATGCGATTGAACTAATCCCAAACGCGAAGGCCACCTTAGACTGCAAGGTGTACCCACTCAGCCCGCGAGAACAAGAAGAGCTAGACCGCTTTCTTGACGAAAACCTAGCCACTGGCAGGATCTGAGCCAGCAAATCGCCAATGGCATCCCCCTTTTTCTTCGTCAAGAAGAAGGATGGGAAGCTCCGGCCAGTACAGGATTACCAGAAGCTCAACGAGATGATGATCAAGAACCATTACCTGCTCCCACTCATCTCC